>JAFEMH010005748.1:0-150926 GCA_022495995.1 Adenophora triphylla var. japonica
GAGCAAGCTCGTCGGAGTTGAGGATGTTACGAGCGAGACTCAGTCGGCCGGGGGCTAGAAGATAGTTCGAGACTTTAAGAGATGGGTCTTAATGACGAGCGATTGGAAAGATATGATGGTAGGTTGGAGCTTCACACCGTGAGTTGATGCTAAAGGCGAATAGAGCTCGACGTCGACCTAGGCCTCACCCCAGGATTGTGTCGAAAATTATTGTGATTGATGTGGACTATCGATACTTGGTATTCTGAATCGCTCTTGGAATGGTGGCGTCGATCCTCGTCGAGTGAAGTTCCTGGAGTGAGGCTGCGTAAGGCATCTCGAGCTTTGGACCATGTTCTTGGGAAAGAAAGAAGAGAGTTGAGATCGAGACAGGACTTATTTAAAGCTTGACGGTCACCAAACTACTCGGCTCTCTGATCGTCATGTGGAAGAGTCGACCTATCGCTCAAATGACGAGGTCGTGCGACACGTCACTCACACCGCAGTCGATCCGGATGTAGTTATGGTCGACGTCCCTGCACCTATGCCTCGGCTCGACAATAACTCCCGCCGCCACAGGTTGCGGACAAGTTGATGACATGATAGGAGGAAGCTCCACATTTCGAGGAAAGCATCGAGAGATAATAATTGAGACTCTACAATTCGATGGACCGAGCTAGAAGGGGGACTAGAGTCGGTAATTGACCTTTCCACACCAAAAATTGGATTGCTATCGGTTGAGGAGCGAGCGAAATCATAGCTACTCAAGGAGAGTAATGATGTCTTCGCATGGAGGGTAGAAGACATGAGAATCAAGGAAGAGGTCGCCGTTTGACTTGAAGTTACCATAAAGCTAGACCCCAAAAGTTGAGAAGTTTTGCTCGTGACAAGTAAGAGGCTATTAGCGAGGTACAAAAACTTTTAAGTGCGGGGATAATCAGGAGGCCACTCATCGACGTGGTTGGCACGTGGTCATTGAAGAAATCAATGGCAAATGGAGGATGTGCGTCGACTTCACTCTAAAGCTTGCGAAAGGATAGCTATCCTCTTCCTAGAATTGACAAGCTTGTTGATTCCATTCGGGTCACCTCGGTTTCTGGATGCTTACTCGGTTACCAATTAAGATGCAGAGGATGACATAGTCGACGGCATTTCAAGCTGAGGCATCTGCAATGATGCCTTTGGATTGAAGAATGCGGGGCGACTTATCGAGGATGGTGAACAAAGTCTTTGCTTCTCAAATTGGTCGAAACATGGGGCTACGTCGACGATATGGTCATCACAAAGGCACGTCACGTGGTCGACTAAAGGAAACGTTCGATTTAAGAGCAACGACGAAGCTCGGCCAGAGTGTGTCTTTGGGTTACTGGAAAGTTCCTTGGATTCATGGTGCCATAGAGGCTAACCAAAGATCAGGCTCTAGTCGAGATGAAGGAGCTCAGTATAAAAGATGCGGCGACTCAAGCGTGGCGGCCAGTCGCATATCGAAACGATGAAGGCTCCTAATCATTAAGGACGAAAAACTTTGAGTGGACGGCCGAATGTCATTCGTCGTTCAATTGAAGAATACCTTGCTACTCCTCCTCTGAGGCGAATGTGAGACTTGTTCGTGTATTTATCGTGGGAGAGGTTGCAGCGTCTTGATCGAGAGAAGAGGAAGGGCTTCAAAAAGCTACATCGGAAGCCTTATCGGATGTGGAAGCATATTATAATCGAGAAGGTCGCTTATGCTCTAGTCGTGGCTTAGGAAGCTGAGCTTATTTCTTGCTCGCAATTGTGGTTCTTACTAATGCGCCTTTGAGAAAGATATTGCACAAGCGAGAGTTCGGTCATTGCTCAATTGGTCAATTGCCCTTCGAATTTGACATTGAGTATCGACCTCGAAGCGAAGGCTCAAGCTCTAGCGGCTTCTTGGTCGAGCTTACGTTCGAAGGAAGGCGACGACGAGCTCCAAGGAAAGGTTAAGAAAGCGAGTGCCAACCCGATTGCTCTAGACGATTGTTGGAAGGTTTATTCGAGATGGATCGGCGACCAAAAATGTTAGTGGGTGGATTGTTGATCGACGAGAACGTGTATGAGGAATCAGGTTTTCGATGCTTCCAAACCAAGATACGAAGCCTTGATAGCTATGAGTACGCCAAGTGTTTTGAGCGACTAAGATCATGGCTTATTGTGATTCACGATAGTCACCCGGGTCCGAGTACGAAGTGCTTAGTTCCACTCTCAAATCGTGACCTGGTAAAGGAGTGATAAAAGACTTGGAATTCAGGAGATTGAGAGGATTGGACGAAGGCACGAGCTAACCTCCTCAAATTAGCTACTTGATGAGCCACATGATGAGCCCATCTCCTTCCTCGAAAATCCAGCTTATGAAAGGGTAAAAATTCAATGCATAGATGATCCTCGAGAAATTGGACTCATGAGAAGTGTTGGATCGAGGAAATGAAGGCGTACCTAGAAACAGAGCGATGACGAGAATAGCTCGAGCTATCGCTCATACGTCATTCAAGCGACCTATTGAAGATCATCGACCTAGTGTATCCTCGAGTCGCCCTATTGATACATGAAGTCGGATTTGTGGCGGACACGGGGCGGGACCCTCGACAAGTTAATTACCTTGGGATACTCGCCATATGAGGCACTCACACTTTGTTCGGCAATGTGATCGTGCGAAAGGTTTGCCAAGCTTACCTACATATCTTGACAGCCAGATCGAGACTCAATAATTCACGGCTTAGCCATTTGATATGTGGGGTGTCGACTTGATTGGATTACTTCCCTCATGAGGAAATTGCAAGTATGTGATCGTCGTATCGATTATTTCCGCAAAGTGGGTTGAAACGGCCATTTAGCTCAGGTATCACGAGAAGAGAATGCCGTAAGCTTCATTCGCTGACTTCGTTTGGTGTCGGTTTTGGTTTCCTCGAGCCGTAGTGTCGGCAATGATTGCAGTTCTCTGACCTTCGGGCAGAGATGAATCGGGTAGGAATCAAGCATTGGCAATCTTGTTGCCTATCATTTCGAAATGGGCAAGGCGGCAATATAAACTTGTTCTATCTTTAAACAGGCCGAGGTCTCGTAGGTCGACGTAACAATTGGTTGGAATGAACTCCCCGCACACTCTTTGGGCGGTTCGTCACGGCCGCTCCAGCTGCAGGGGAAACCTTTTGCTGTATGGATCGGGGCCATGTAACTCAGCAGAGCTCGAGTTTCCCTCTTTGCTAGAAGTGACTTTCTTGATCGGGGGCGAATAACATCAGCAGTTGGTAGGCTTGGATCGATTGACGAAGCGAGATACGGCCTACCTTGAATGAGTGAGCTCTGACGAGCGAACTAAAAGTTGCACACAGCAAAGAGGGTTAAGGCAAGGTCGTTCCCAGTGGGTATTTATGTACTGGGAAGATCGAGGCGCGGGAAGGAGAACCCAGCCAAAGAATAAGCTATCTCTGGCAGGAAGGTCCACTGTGTGGTTGCATAAGTCGTCGGAAAGGGCTACATGATAGCTCATCCGGAGAGAGCAGTTAGAAACATCCTTGGCATGCTTTACTCAGCGATCAAGTCTTACTTCTAGTTCGGTTTCCTAAATTGGAGCTCAGAAGTTGGTCCCAGTTCGCGGCAGCAGGAAGCTTGTTACAGTTCTAGTTTCAGGCCAGTGTAGCAAAAGCTTGTTCCATTTACTTCAGTAAAAAGCGGAGTTTATTCGACCGGAAATGTGATGTTACACCAACCCCAGCAAGCTTGACGGCTACGGTAGTCAGTGACGTTTTAACAAGCTCGATTCTCGATCGGCTTTATTCATTTCTAACAAGTCAGGCTGCTTAATTACAGGCTTCGTCTAGCTCAAACTGCGACTCTTAGTGAGTTTGTTTACAATTAGCTCGATTATAGTAATCGGCTTTGTCTATTTAACGAGTCCGATTTCTTAGTGGAGCTTCGTTCTTACAAGCTCGACTCCTTAGTCGGCTTCGTTCTAACAAGCTCGATTCTTAATCGGCTTTATCTATTCTATAGTCAGATTACTAATCGACTTCGATCTAATTAGCTCGACCACGGGTCGCGCCCCAATATTGTGAGCGAGGTTCGACTCGCCCAATCGATCTCGTTAGAAAAAATTGACCAAGTTTGAGATTCATTAAATCGGGTAAAGATCGAGTAAAACTGGCTCAAGTTGACTCATTTATCCTATCTATGTCTGGCTCGATACTTTCTTCAAAAAGCGTACTACGTACGGTAAAGAGAATTCGACTACGATTAAATACGAACAAGTCTCCCAAAAACGGGCTAAGACTTGGGAAAACAAGCCTTGCACAAGTATCACACTCCCAAAAAGCTGGGCCCGAGCATTAAGATAATGTTAAAGCAAAAAACAAAAATATTGTTGCAGGACTTGTTACGTTACAATTCAATTACTTGATTCGGGAGTCTTGGCCGAAGCGTCGGTTTGGTCGTCGGTTGAAGCTCGACCACTCCCCGTTTTCTTGTTCTTTGGGGAATTAAGAGGGTTTGCCAGAAGCTCTGAGTATACCAGTTCATCTTTTGTCTCCGTAGCCTCGGCATCATCTAGCTCTGTAAATGACATGAAATTCACATCGGCATGAGAACTTCCGCGAAACTTCTCCATGACTATCCTCTGCCGTCCTCTTGAGCAATAAAAGCCAAGTCATTCTCAAGATAGGGAACAAGCGAATGACCACTGGCGAGCTGCCGTGTGCGTGCTGGGACTCGAGAAAGCCAACGAGCTGGTGCTCGATGGTAAGCGTATGCCCAGGATCCGCCGGTGCTCGGCAGTAGTGTGCCTCTTGCTGAGCCTCAAGAAAGTCTTGTGCCTTAGCCGCGATGGCATTGTAGTACTCATCCTCCTCGCCCAGAACTTATCATGACTGACTTCGGCGGCATCTTTAGCGGCCCATTAGCGGTGGCGGCTGAAGATCTTAACATAGCAGTGCTCGCCGATGATCTTGGATTAGCTTTCGATCGAAAGGTGTCTTTCTCGCTTCAAAAGCTTGTTAAGCTGTTGCCCATTTCAGGTCTTGGTCTTCTCGGTTCTTTCTTCTTTCGGCGTCCTTCTACGCCTCCGCCCTCATTGAGCTTGGATTACCCACGGCCTTAAGGTCGGACGGGGACGCAGTGGTCTTCACCGCACTCATTGGCTTAATACTGGGTGTCCAAGTCGTTGTACTTCTCCTTCCATTCCGCATGACTCCACCGAGCCTTTTAGGAATAATCACCGAAGGGCTTGCCTCTCACCTCTCGATGGAAGCCCTCCAAGAGGCACAGCACACTCGATCATAGTAAGATTCTACACGCGTGGAAAGCGAGACGAGGATTGGCTCGGAAGATCGATCTAATGAAGCTAAAGAAACAATGACAATGCGAAGGAAAACTAAAAAGTTACCTCGCAGTGTGCCATCCCAGATCCCGAGTGAGAATTCCTCGGGAGGTCATCCGCCTTATCTGCCCGAAAGTGGGCCGAGGAGGTCGGCGTCGATAGCCTGCGACCGCACTTTGACCCGAGCTCAAATGCCGAGGTAATGACGACTCGAGCGGCTGCTTGCGTCAAGAGGAGGCACGTATTTCTCCGTCTGGCCCGATCTTATCCTGCAAGACTCTGGAAGAGTAGGAGATGGAATCGGGGGAGGAAGTTGGCTGGATGAAATGGACTTTCCACTTCTCGAGTCCTTGATCTTTTCTCGAGTCGAGAGGTTGGTGCACTTCTGCGTCGACCTCAGTGTTGTCATCTTGGCTTGATCCACGGCGTTTGGGGACTAGCCCTGACCGTACGGCCCACGAGTGCGCGGCATCAACCGACCTCTGGTTCAGATTGGAGTTTAGACTTGCTCTGGCCGGGCACAGTGGACTCGTTACCCCCGTCCAGTGGCCGTGCGCGGGCTGAGTGCCGCCTTCTGCGAAAGGGTCATCTTCTTGATCCCTGCCATTGGCACCGTCCAAATGTTATCCTTGGACAGCGTGGTGGTCCCTCAGCCCGTGGCACCCTGCGCCACATGAGCTTTCGCGTGCATTAGCGACTCCATGAGCTTTCCTAGCTTTCTTCTTATCGAGAGACGCCCGCGTGCGACCTATATTTATGCTTGGTCGGGTGTTAGAAGCTATGACAAAATCAAAATAACAAAGTGTTAGATCGGCAATACGAAGAGTTCCTACGTACGAGCACCGAGTTACATGTACGAGCATAGCTATGTACGACTTCAATTATCTTATATGCGAGCTAACAAATGACGAGCTAAAGAGGGACCTGATACAAATGATCTATTATGTTGTCGGATCGTGAGCCGGGCGATAGGCGAGTGAGGGGTTGCGAACGAGGAGATCTTACCACGCCGTGCTCCCCGTTATCCTTGCGGTAGTTTTACGTCTTCTTGCAAAGTTGACACGTATCTCAAAATCTCCTCGAAGGTGAGTAACCCGGTCGGGATATACTTTGTCCTGCGACCCAGGAATAAGGGGCTCTACCGCTCCATCTCCGGGCAATCATCCCAGCTGGGATGAAATTATACTTGGAGTGGTGAGCGAGACTCTCCCAGTACAGTGGGCCTTCTCTGTGTCGGCCTTAAGCCCTTATCAAAGTTAAGGTGCCGGAATTCGGCTCCCAATAGTCCCTCACATCAATGGTTTTGTTTCGTCGTTGGGCAATGGGAATTCCCATCCTAATCTACTCTCTACCACCACTACATGAGAGTTCCATCCATATGCTTACTAGGGAAGGTTGGTAAAAAGTTTGGGAGACTTGGGTTTAGAAGGGGTCTTGATGCTCGGAGTCATCCCGCTATACTTAATCTGAGAAAAATTCTTTGAACACTCTCATGCAAGGTTCGTACCCTAGGAATCTGCACACCATAGCAAAGCACACAAGGACCCTACAAGTATTGGCTCCATTTGAAGGGGAAGGGCATTGGCACATTCTAAAAACTCATTTATAAAGGGATCAAGAGGCAACTTTGAGGCCGGCTACGAATTGACCATAGAAGAAGGCTACCCTAGTGGCATCCTTGGTGAATGACGACCTAAACAATTTCATAAACTCCTTCGAGTGTAAATGGTCACCCTATAATCTTCCTTACTTACCTCACAGAATTCCCCAAATCATGCTATACCTAGAGGGCAGGTTTTCTTTCCACGTAATGGCCCTTGGGGAACATAACCCCTCTCATTCTTTCACAGCACGGCCGTATCATCAAACGCATCCACGATTAGGACCGAGAGGAAGTAGATGCGTAGCTCCGCCTTGAGTTGCCATATACGTACAAGAAGAAGGAGAAACGAGTCGGGCCTATGAATAATTTCGTCGACCTATTTAAGGGCGACCTAGACTCCCCCTGGAAAGCCTATTCTATTCCTAAGGAAAGAGGGTTTGTGGACATCCCTAACATAGAACAAAGTAATATGGTCGAAGCGAGTTCATGGAATAGAATAGGCTTTCCGGGAGTCTAGGTCGCCCTTAAATAGGTCGTGAAATTATTCATAGGCCTGACTCCCCTGTTTCTCCTTCTTCTTGCAGCGCGTATATGGCAACTCAAGGCGGAGCTACAAGATTTACTCTTTCTCTGGCCCTCCCACCGTGGGATGCGTTTGATGATACGGCTGTGCTGGGGAAAGAATGGTAGGGGTTATGTTTCCTGCTACACATTACGTGGAAAGAAAACCCATCTATAGGTATAGCATGATTTGGGAATTTTGAGGTAAGTAAGGAAGATTATAGGGTGACCATTTATACTGTAAGGAGTTTATGAAATTGTTTAGGTCGCCAGCTCACTGATGCTACTAGGGTAGGCTTCCTTCTATATTGTCAATTCGTAGGCGGCCTCAAAGTCGCCTCTTGATCCCTTTATAAATGAGTTTCTAGAATGTGCCAATGCCCTTCCCTCCCGCCTTGGAGCCAATACTTGTAGGGTCCTTGTGTGCTTTGCTACGGTGTGCGGATTCCCGGGGTACGAACCTCGTACACGAGAGCAGTTCAAAGAGCTTTTACAGATTAAGTATAGCCGGGATGACCCGAGCATCATCACCCCTTCTAAACCCAAGTCTCCCAAACTTTTTACCAACCTTCCCAAGTAAGCATGTGGATGGAACTCTCATGTAAATAGCGGTAGAGAGTAGACAGGGACGTAATTCCCATCGCTCAATCTGACGTAAATGTAAAACCATTCACGAGAGGGATTATTGGGAATGTAATTCGCATCTTAACTTGTATAGGGCTTTATGTCGACAGTTGAGAGAAGGCCCATCACCGAGAGTCTCAAGCTCACCACCAAGTATAATTTCATCCGCATCGGGACGACACCGAGACGGAGTGGTAGAGCCCCTTATTCCCTGTGCCGAGAGGACAAGTATCCCGATCTGGGGTTACTCATTCTCCTGGGAGATTTGGAGATATGTGTCAACTTTGCAAGAAGGCACAAAACTACCGTAAGGATAATGGGGAGCACGCCGGTGGTAGCATCTCCTCGCTACGTAACCCTTTACTCGTCTCATCGCTCGCTTGCCGATCTCGACAACATAATAGATCATTTGTATTGTAGTCCTCTTTTTAGCTCGTCATTTGTTAGCTCGCTTATAAGATAATTGAGTCGTACATAGTTTGCTCGTACATAGAACTTGTGCTCATATGTAGAACTTTCGTATGTCAATCTAACACTTTGTTGTTTTGATTTTGTTGCAGTTCCAACACCCGACCAAGAAGCAAATATGGGTCGCATCGTGGCTGCCTCTCCATAAGTTACAGCTTGTAGCTCATGGAGCCGCTAATGCTCGAGCTCATAGACGTAGGAAGCCACTTCTGCAGTGGAGACCCCGCCTTGGCCGTCCATGATAACATCGGGATGGTGCCAATGGAGGGGATTGAAGAAGATGACCCTTTCGCGTATGTGCACCCAGTCTCTGTGATCTACCGATGGGGGTGACGAGTCCACTGTGCTCGGCTAGAGCAAGTCTAAACTCCGACTCAATCCAGAGGTCGATGCTCGGCGACCTCAGGGGCTGAGATGGCACGGGGGCTAGTCCCTTAAACGTCGCGATTGTTCAAGATGACAACACGGGAGGTCGACGCAGATGACCAACCTTTCAATTCTGAGAAAAAGATCAAGGACTCGAGAAGGGAAAGTCCATTTCATCTCACCAACTTCCTCCTCCCATTCCATCTCCTACTCGCCCAGAGTCTTTAGAGGATAAGATCGAGTGATTGAGCGATGACGCGCCTCTTCACGGGTGAAGCAGTTTGAGTCGTCGCTGCCCCGTATGAGTCAGGTCGTGTGGTGGATGGTCGGGAGAGGCTATGTGGACGACGACCTCCCGCCCACTTTGCGAGCAGGGGATGACCCACAGAGGAATTCTCAGCTCGATGCTGGATGGCACACCGCGAGGTAATCCTTCTTTAGTTTTCATTTTTTTGCATTCACGCTTGTTGCTTTTGTCTGCTAGAGATCGCGATCTTCTCAGCCTAATCTTTCGGTCGCTTCCATGTGTGTAGAATCTTACTATGATCGAGAGCAAAGCTAAAAGCTCTTCGAGGGCCTCCATTGAGAGGGAGAGGCAAGCCCTTCGTGATTATTCCAAAAAGGCTCAGAGCTCAAGGAATGAAAGGAGAAGTACAACGACTCTGACAACTCGTACGAAGCCAATGTCGAGGCGGTGAAGACCAAGGCCCCCGTCCAGCCACCTAAAGGCCGCGTAATCCAAGCCTGCGGAGGTGGAGGCAGAGAAGGATGGGCCAGGAAGAAAGAAGCTGGAGAAGACCAAGACCTAGAGTTGGCAACGCTTATCAAGCTTTTCAAGGAGAAAGACACCTTCTTGATCGAAAGCTAAACGAAGATCACGGCGAGCACGGCGAAGCGGGAAGAAGATCTCAGCCGCCACCGCTAATGCTGCTAAAGATGCCGAAGCCGCCGCGATAAGTTCAAGGAGTGGGATGAGTACTACAATGCCATCGTGGCCAAGGCCTGATGACTTTCTTGAGGTCGGCATAAGGCACACGGCCCGTCGAGCACCGGTGGATCCCACACGGCTACGGCTACCATCGAGCAATTAGCTCGTTGGTTTTACGAGTCCCAAGATCGACATGGCAACTCGCGCCGTGGTCATTTGCTTGTTCTCTATCTTGGAGAATGACTTGGCTTTTATTGCTCAAGAGGACGAAGAGGATAGCCGTGAGAAGCCGGAAGCTCCCCCGCGCCGATAGGAATTTTGATGTTGTCTTGCAGGAGCTAGATGAGGCCGAGGCTATGGAGACGAGAAGATGAACGGGTATACTGGGTAGTCGGGCAAACCCTTAGACCCCAAGAACAAGAAGATGGGGAGGGTCGAGCCGTAACTCCACGGCTCAAACGATGTCGGACAAGAAGACTCCCCGAATTGCTTAGTCAATCAGAATTGTAATGAACAAGTCCCAAACAACATTTTTGTTTTTGCTTTTTAACATTATCTTAATGCACTGGGCCCTCCCGCTTTTTGGGAGGCAGATACTTTTGCAAAGTTTATTTTCCCAAGTCTTAGCCCGTTTTTGGGAGACTTGTCAGAGCTTAATCGTAGTCGAATTCTCTTGGTTGCATACGTAGCATGCTTTTCGGTATGAGGTATCGAGCTAGGATATAGATAGGATAAATGAGTCAATTTGAGCCAGTTTAATCGACTTGATCTACCTAGATTTAGTCGACCTCAAACAATTGGAGCCAATTTTTCGAACGAGATTGACTATGAGTCGAACACTGTTCACTAATATTGAAGTTTCACCTGTGGTCGAGCTAATTAGATCGAAGTCGATTAGTAACGGGACTTGTTAAATAGATAAAGCTGATTAAGAACCGAGCTTCATAGAACGAAGCCGACTATGCCGAGCTTGTAAGAACGAAGCTCTACTAAGAGTCGGACTTGTTAAATAGACAAAGCCGATTAAGAATCGAGCTAATTAGAAACAAACTCGACTAAGAGTCGAGCTTGCTAGGACGAAGTCGACCAAGAAATGAACTTGTTAAATGAATAAAGCCGATTGAGAATCGAGCTTGTTAAAACGAAGCCGACTAAGAGCTTCCAGCTTGTCTGGGCTGGTGTAACACTACATTTGGTCAGACAAAGCTGCGCTTTTTATTCAAGCAGGGAACAAGCTTACATCAATTTGAAACTAGGAACTAGAACAAGTTTGAAGATTGCAATCGAACTAACTTTTTGAGCTCCAATTTAGGAAACCGAACTAGAAGTAGTACTTGATCAAGTGAGTAGCATGCCAAGGATGTTTCAACTCACTCCTCCCGGGATGAGCCATCATGTAGGTTCCTTCCTTGACGACTCGAGTAACCACATAGGGACCTTCCCAGCTAGGAGATGTTTTATTACTGCTGGGTTCTCTCTTCCCGTTGCCTCGATCTTCCCAAGTACATGGGGTCACCCACTTGAAACGACCTTGCCCAACCCTCTTGTCGCGGGTAACTCTCAGGCTCACGCTTGTAGCCGACCATTCGAAGCGTGCAGGGGCCGTATCTCACTTCTCGTCAATCGCATCCAAGTCGATCAATCTCGTTGATGTTATTTCTGCCTCTGATTGAAGAAAGTCACTCTAGCAAGAGGGAAACTGAGCTCGGCAGTGCCATGGCCTCCGATCCATATGTGAGAGCAAAAGGGGCTTCCCCGTAGGTCCCCGGGAGCGGTCACAATCGGCCCAAAGAGCAAGGGGAGTTCACCCAACCAATTGTTACGTCTGACCTACGAGACCCTCAGTTCTTCAAAGCGAAGGTAGAACAAGTTTATTTCTTTGCCGCCCGCCTGCCCATTTCCTTGAGGATAGGCAACGTAAGATTGCCAATGCTTGATTCCTACCCGATTCATCTACGCTTCGCGGCTCAAGAACCTGTGCACCACTGCCGAACACTGGCGGCCCGAGGAAAACCAAACCGAGGCACCAAATGAAGCCGCGAATGAAGCCGATGGCATTCTCTTACGTGATTCGAGCTAATGGCTTGGCTTCAACCCACTTTGTGAAATAATCGATAGCGACGATCACATACTTGCAATTTCCTCAAGGAGGAAGGGTCCAATCAAGTCTCACCCCACATATCAAAATGGCCAAGTGCACCATCTTGGAGTCTCGCTCGGGGTTGTCGGCATATGGTGTAAGCTGGCAAACCTTTCGCATTCATCAGCATTGCCGAACAAAGTTGTGAGTGTCGCCTCTCATATGTGGCCGCAGTATCCGTCCCAAGGTAATTAATCCTGTCGCCAAGGGTCCCGGCCTCCGGTGTCCAGCAAATCCCACTGTACTCTTCATGCAACAATAGGGCGACCTCTTGAGGTGAATACACTTTAGCAAGGTCGAGTGTTGCATGATCTTACGAATAGGTCGCCTCCTTGAATGACGCATCTTCGAGCTTTCTTTTTGATAGCTCGAGCTTTATTCTCGTCATCGGGCGCCTCGCCGCTTTCTAGGCACGCCTTCATTTCCTCGATCCAACACTTCTCATGAGTCCACCTCGAGGGATCATCTACGCATTGGAATTTTTACCCTTTCGCCATAATTCGGGATTTCGAGGAAGGAGACAGGGGCTCATCATGTCGCTCATCTCGAAGTAGCTAATTTCGGTAGGAGGTCGGCTAGCTCGTTTGCCTTCCCGTCCAATCCCTCTCCTGGATCTCCCTGCACTCCAAGTCTTTTATCAACTCCTTTACCGAGTCACGGCATTTGATTAGAGTGGAACTAAGCACTTCGTACTCGCCACTGTCACAGTTGACTATCAAGTTAGAATCACAATAAGCCATGATCTTTAGTAATGCTCTAAAACAACTTGGCGTACTCTATAGTCGCTATCAAGGCTTCGTATTCTCCGGCTTGGTTGTTGGAAGCATCGAACTTGAACCTCGCGTGATTCCTCATACACTGTTCCGCACTGCTCGATCAAGACAATCCCAAACCCACTAACATTTGTTGGTCACGATCCATCTCGAATAAACCTTCCAACAATCGCTGTCTTCTGTAGCAACGGCGTGTTGGCACTCGTGTTCTTTCCTTAACCTTTTCCTTTGGAGCTCGTCGCCGTCGCCTTCCTGGGTGAACGTAAGCTCGACCAAGACAGCTCGGCCAGAGCTTCGAGCCTCACACGGTGCCTTTCGAGGTCGATACTCACCGCCACCCGCAGTAAGGGCACCATTGACCAATTGAGCAAATGACCCGAACTCTCTAGCTTGTGCAATATCTTTCTCAAAGGCGCATTAGTAAGAACCACAATTGGGTGAGCCAAGAAATAAGGCTCAAGTAGCCTTGAAGCCACGACTGTAGCATAAGTCGACCTTCTCACATTATAATATCTCGCTCTCCACATCCGATAAGGCCTTGCCGATGTAGCGATATAATGGTTTTGAAGCCCTTTCCTCTTCTCCCGATCAAGATCGTCGCAACCGACTCTGTCTCCCGCACAAGACAAATACACGAACAAGGTCTCTACCCGTTGGTCGGCCGCTTCGTAGCCGGGGAGTGGAGGAGAGCAAGGTATTCGGTTCGAGTTTGTTGGAACGACGAATGACATTCGGCCGCCCTACCTCAAAGTTTTTCGTCCCCCTTAATGATTTGAAGAAGGGGAGAGACCTTTCCACCGTACTTGGGATATAAAGTTTTCTACCTAGGGCCGCCACCCCGCCATTGAGTCGTCGCATCTCTTTTATACCAGTAGCTCCTTCATCTCGACTGTAGCCTCGATCTTTTCCCGTTAGCCTCTCCTATACCTCTGGGTACACCATGAATCCAAGGAACTTTCCACTACACCGTTAACTCAAAGACACACTTGCATAGTGTGGTTGAGCTTCATGTCGTTTGCTCTTAAATTGGCGAACGTTTCCTTGTAGGCCTTCGACCACGTGACGTCCCAGCCTTTGTTACTTCACATGACCATATCGTCGACGTAGCCTCCATGTTTCGGCCACCTTGAGAAGCAAAGACTTTGTTCACTCATCCTCTCGATAAGTCGTCCTCAGATTCTTCAATCCAAATCCGCATCATGTTATAGCAAAGATGCCTCCAAACCCTCGCTTGAAATGCCGTTCTTGATCATGTCATCCTCATGCATCTTAATCTGGTGGTAACACCTCGAGATAAGATCCAGAAAACCAGAGTAGAAGCTGCCGAAGAATGGAATCAAATAAGCTCATGTCAATTCTAGGAAGAGGATAGCTATCCTTTGGGCAAGCAAGGTTTAGAGTGGTGAAGTCGAGACGCACATCCTCCATTTGCCATTTGATTTCTTCACCATGACCACGTTGGCCAACCACGTCGCTAGGCGAGTGGCCTCTTTGATTATCCCTCGCACTTAAAAGTTTTTTGCATACCTCCGCTTTAATAGCCTCCTTACTTGTCACGAGCAAAACTTCTCAACTTTTGGGGGTCTAGGCTTTATGGTCGGGTTAATCTTCTGCAAGTTGAACTCGGCGACCTCTTCCTTGATTCCCCTTACGCTCTTCTACCCTCCACGCGAAGATGACATCATTACTCTCCCCGAGTAGCTCCGATGATTTACGCTCGCTCCTCAACCGATAGCCGTTGCTTCCAATCAATTTTTGGCTGCAGGTAGGAAAGGTTGGTAATTACCGACTCTAGTTCGTCCCACAGCTCTTCTAGCTTCTACTGTCCATCCCCGAATCGTAGAGTCTCAATTATTATCCTTAACGACTCAGCTCTTTCCTCGCCTCCTAAACGGGTGCTGAGCTTCCTCAGCCTATCATGTCATTCAACTTGTCTCGCAACCTCGGTGGTGGTGGGCGGCCCCCGAGTTATTTGTCGAGAGCTTGGAGGCCGGGAGGCATTGCAGTTTCTATGAGGACTTGGTCGACCATAACTACATCCGGATCGGGACCTCTCGTGGTGTCGGGAGTGACGTTGTCGACTCAAGCACGATCTCGTCATTCGAGCGAGCGATAGGTCGACTTCTTCCACATTGATGATTGTAGACATGTTCGAGTAGTTTTGGTGACCGATTGAGATAGCTTTTTAAATAATCAACCGTCCGGCTGCCTCGATCTCACACTCTCTCTTCTTTCTTTCCAAGAACATTGTCCAGTAAGCTCGAGACGTGCTCTCAGGACAAGCAGCCTCTTACCCACAGTGTGGGGAACTTCACTCGCCGTATGAGGTATCGACGCCACCATTCCAAGAGAGCGACCCGACCAGAATAAACCAGGAATACCAAGATATAGCTAGCGAAGTCACCTGCTTACATCAATCACAATAAATTTGTACTACATTGACACAATCCTTTCAGGGGTGATGGCCTAGGTCGACGCCGAGCTCTATTTCGCCTCTTAGCATCAACTCGATGGTTGGTGAAGCCCTCCAATCTACCATCATATCTTTCCAACTCGCTAATCATCGCGTCAAGACTCCATCTCTTTGAAAGTTCTGTAGTAACAAAATATCTTTGCGACCCCCGCGTCGACTAAGAGTCTGCTTGTCTGTACATCCGTGCTATGAGACTCCTGGGATGACGAGAACTTGGTACTTTCTCTTGCCGCCATGTTAGTTGCCAATTCATGGGGGTAGAAGTTGATGGCCTCATCTCTGACATTTCTTCTGGGAGGCACATGTGGGGCTTTATTTAGTTGGAAGATCTTGTGTTTGATGGTTGGTTGTTTTTTCGATCCTTATTGCTTGCTTGTTCAGTAATGACCCCCAGGTTCAATCTAGGTTGTCTCGGTCCTTGCTGTCCACCTGCTGGCTGCTCAACCCCACCGGCTTGAGGCCTTTTCACATAAGCGTCACGAGCCTCCCCTGTGTCGACCATTCTTTGGATAATACGCCTTTGCCAAACCCAAACAATACCTTTCGTTGAGGATGGCCCGTGTCTCGTGATAATCATATAAAGTGTCGAGTTGGGCCAAACGAGTAAAGCCCAATCACAAAGTTGCGCTTTGTGCACTCACATTCTCAATGAAGGCCGACCTTGCCAATCGTAAAGCCGACGGGGCACCAAAATGTGGCCCAGTCCATCTCAAGGATCGCCGATAAGCTCACGGTCCTACCCACTCCGGCCCCGACTTAACTTAGTCCGAGCCCTTGTAACTAGAGAGGATTATAGGGTAACCATCTTTATTAAGGCGGATTTACGGCCATCTTTAGTTCCGTGTCACTTTCTTATCATCGCCAAGCCCGCACCTCGGGCCATTTCACGATGCCACTAGGCGGCCTTCTCTTTACGGATGTTTGAGGCGGGCGAGTCGGTTGCCCTAGATCCCTTTATCAACGAATTGAGTCGGAGTGCATGGATGCTCTTCCCTCCAGCTTGGGGCCAACACTTCAGGTGGTACCCAGCGTGAGCCACTTGCCATGCGGATGCTGAGAAGGAGAGTTTGAGACGGTAAAAAGTTCTAAACGAGAAGGGATTTTGGTGCAATTTATATTTTCCTTAAACTTGGTAAGGAAAAAGAAGAAAATTCAAAAATAAATTCCATATCTTCGCCTGCACCAAGTTCAGATCGGATGGGGTGGCAGTCTTGAAATCATTACCCGAGCTCCTTGATCTTCCGAGAAAGCGATCCAAGAACTTTGTTACGAAGGGATTGTGCACGTCAGTCATTAATGCTACTTGAAACAAAAACTAGCGGCCGACCAGTTGAACCAAGTTAAAGAAATCTTTTGCCCAGTTGAGGTGTCAACTCGAAAAGGAGGGCTTTGCGAACATACGGTGTCCTCGAGTGGAGCCCGAGCAGAGTAAAGCACGTTGGTGAGACCTTCGGATGTGCTATATGACAAGTCCTTGCGTTGAGTCGAGGCTTCCGAATACTTCTCCGACGAGGCCTTGCAACTGAAAGTAGGAGGAGCGGATATCTATAATTTCTTTGGATAAAGGTCGAAGAGCAAAATCAATTCGTTCGACCTTTCCGGCTCCTTTTTCTTCTGCCTCCTCCCATTGATTCTTCGAACTTCTTTTCATCCATGACCATTCTTGGCATGGGTCTTTCATCTCTTGGAGGGCGCGGCCTTTGACTTGGCCTTCACTTCTAGAGTCACCTGCTTTCCTTTCCTCGGCCTACGAGGTTATACGCCTGTGAGAATGAGCCCTCTGTCGATCTGGCGTGAGCTCATAATCCGCCTTGGCTTAGAGGTCACTTCCTTGTGGCGACGGTGCGCTATAATCTCACGAATGGCGACTCCTCCTCTCTTGTGACTGCGCCCATTCTGTCTAAACTTGGTGAAGACCACGACCTCTGCGTCACTGGGGCTGCGAAGTTGTTTAGATGCGATCTATTACATTAAAGCGCGTCCAGTCATCGAAGGCGATCCTCTTGCTCCGTCCAGTGGTTATCTTTTGCCCTTATGGTAAACCACGTCAGATTCTTGGGCAGTGACGGCGACTTATTAGGAGCTCGTTGAACTATTCGTCTTTTTCACCGATTAAGCCCCACGTGGCTTCATTTGGCCTCAAACTCTTGCATTGGTGGCTCATTACTTTTCCAGTGGGAAATGCGAAGCTCTCGGAGCGTAGTCTCTCATCTCCTTGGCTATCAAGTCGGCGAGAATGCAGGCTCGCTCCGACATCATCTCCTTCTTGCTTTCCTCACTGGGGTTGGTGGAGGGGACTTTCTTTTCTTCGACATTAACATTCACCGGGCAGTTGGACGTTTTGGAGGAGGTGGAACTCCTTGCCCTTCACTTATGCCTTTTCCCTCTCCTTGTCTCGTGAGAATGAGCCCTGCCATCAGATCGGATTTGGTAGAGCGTGTGGCTCTACCTTTGTGGGACTGCGATTCGGTGGGGGAGGCGCTGAGTTCAAGTTTTCAGTGCATTTGCGTTTGTATTCGTGTTGTTGTTGTTCACTGCGCCGTTCATCTCCCATGAGAGCCTCGGATCTACGTGTCCCTCTGAAGAAATGCACCATTGTTGCGAGGTTGATAGAGTTTTCGAGTCAAGTTTAAGCACGATTGCTCCAGCAATGGAACCAAACTGATCGTTACTTGCGCGTGAATTGTGCTTATCAATAATTCCTCCACGTGGCAAGATTAATCACCTAGCTCCACGGCTTTGACTACAGAGAAATCGGAACCACGACTATGTCGGATGTGTCTCCCGTGTTGCCAGACGCTCGGCGTGAGTAAGATTTGAGTTGTTCTAACATCGAAATTTCCTTCTTGTATTGAATAATGAGGTTTGCCAGAATACAAAATGTCGAGTTACCATTCACCGTTTGGTAGTGATGAAGTATTTATAGCCTTCCGTATGGTGTATTTTTGGGGAGCGACATCTGCCATTGATTGTAGCGCGGTTATTGGTAATGTGGGAACGTGTCTACCGGTCACACGATTTGTGGGGATGTGGTTATGAGAATAGTTTAGCCAAATGACGTTGAGTATCAAGTCGTTGGTGTTGTTTAGGTCGGGTCACCATTCAGAGGAATGGTCTTGACATTTCGCGCGTAGAGCAGGGTTCGTACCGTAGTTGTAGGTTGAGAAGAGTTACCGAGGTCGGACTAAGTTAAGTCGAGTGACAGCGATGTGGGCCGGAATTGTAGGCTTAGTCGGCGATCCTTCGAGATGGACTTTGGGCCACTGTTTTGATTGGGCCATGAAACCTCATTGAGAATGTGAGAGTTAAGGTTTAGCCGTGATGTAGGCTTTACCCTGGCGTGAAAGTCGACACTTTTGGTATGTTATATATATATATATATATATATATATATATGATATTCCATATATATGGCGAGTTACCTTTCCCGTGGTAGTGGCGACTTAGGATTTATGAAATGGCACGGGGATGTATTTTGGGAAAAGGTAAATGTTGTGAGTGTGATTTAAAAATAGGAGAGAGAATGAGTGGAGGGAATAGTAAATTATAATGGTGTTGTGATGTGGTTAAAATAATTGTTAGGAGAGAGAATGAGTGGAGAGAATAGTGATTTAAAGTCGTCAGCATTGTTGGGGCGGATTTACAAAGTCGAGTCGCCATTAGAAATGGCAAAAAAGTCTAAGTCGTTTAGGTGACGGAGTTGTAATATGGATATATTCGGACTAATTTAAATTCTTGTTATTGGGCATGGAACTTTAGTTTCGATTTTCTTTTGTTTATGTAACGTAATGATTCATATTTTTAGTTAGAGTGAACTTTATTTATATGTAATCATTCTATATTTTGGCTGAAAAAAATCGAGTTGTTGCATTTTGGTATGTTCAATATTAAAGTTTGATCAAAGTTGAACTTGGTTGAACTGACTTCGTATTAACCGGATAAGGTATTATGGGTCGGAAGGAGTATTCTCTTTCTCTCTATCTCATTTAAAAGTATTTGTTTCTTTTTAAATATTAAAAATAAAAAATAATTATTATAGATATGTATATTTATTTGTAGGCATACTCTCTCCACGTCCATTTAATAGTTTTTAATTCCTTAGGCCCATCACATCAGTGGTTTTAAATGTATTCCCATTTAAATGAGCAGCTTTTTACACTTTTTCTCATCCACTAATATTTCATCTACCCATTTTCATTTACCCCCACTCCGATGGTAACTTAAATTAAATTTCAACTCCCTCTCCAACTCATCATTCTATACCCACTACTTTTATTTTATTTTATTTATATTCTTTATTTTTATGATTAGTAAAATAATAATAATAATTATTATTATTTATAATTAAAAAAATATTTCACACTTAATTAAAAAAAGAATAATTTACTAGGTAATAAAATATGGTGTTTTTTTTTTGTGTCCAAATCAAATGAAACTTATATCAATTTGTAGGGAAAAAAAATGATGAATTTTGGTGAAAAAAAAATTAAAAAAATAATAATTTACTAGGTAATAATTCATCTAAATTGAAAACTAAGTGTTTTTTTGTGTCCAAATCGAAATGAAACTTATATCAATTTGTAGGGAAAAATGATGAATTTTGGTGAAAATTTTTTTTTAAAAAGAATAATTTACTATAGGTAATAATTCACCCAAATTGAAAACTAAGTGTTTTTTTTTGTGTCCAAATCAAATGAAACTTATATCAATTTGTAGGGAAAAAAATGATGAATTTTGGTGAAAAAAAAAATTAAAAAAAATAATAATTTACTAGGTAATAATTCGGCCCAAATTGAAAATTAAGTGTTTTTGTGTCCAAATCAAATGAAACTTATATCGATTTGTAGGGAAAAAAATGATGAATTTTGGTGAAAAAAAAAAAAAAAAAATTAATTTACTAAGTAATAATTCAACCCAAATTGAAAACTAAGTGTTTTTTTTTATGTCCAAATCAAATGAAACTTATATCAATTTGTAGGAAAAAAAAAATAATGAATTTTGGTGAATTTTTATTTTTATTTTTAAATCATTTATTATGAGATAATTGAGTTTAAATAATTGGGTGAAAAAGTAATAAAGTCAAGACCAATAAGGTCTTGACATGTGGCAACTTTAAAAAAAAAAAAAAGAAAGAAATTGGAGCATTTCAATCGGGATGAAACTTTTCATCCCGTTAATTCATTCAACCAAGATTTCATCCCCCATTGAAGTGGTGAGCTGGATGAAATGGGATTTCATTCCCCATTTTATTCCCCCGTTGTACACGGTCTTAATCTTAATGCATTTAAACAGTTTTTTATGCTGTACACATATTAATTCCACAATATAAAGATAGTATGTGTATTTATTTATAGTCATAGCTGAAGTGAGGATCTGTTTTGGTCAAAATCCCAATCTGAAGTTCTCACACAGTTTTCTCTGTCGGGATGGCCAAACTTCTTCTCTCTCTCTCTCTCTCTCTCTCTCTCTCTCTCTCTCTCCCTGGTGTGTTGTCAATGTCATCATCTCATCATCTGTCACTTTATCTCTCTGGATGTATACCTATGTTTGTTTGTGTTTTACTAATCCTTTCAACCACAAAATTAAATTAAGAAATACTCCCCCCATTTCGATCGAAGTGTCTCAAAATGAGTTCGGCTTGAAAATTAAGAAAAGTGTTGTAAGAAAGAAAAAAAGTTTAAATGTTGTGAGTATGAAAAATTAAATAGGAGAGAAAATGAGTGGGAAAAATAGTTAGGAGAGAAAATATTGTGAATGTAAAAATAAAGTAGGAGAGAGAATGAGTGGGTGGAATAATAATAAAAACTTTCCTTTTTTGGGTTGAGACATTTTAAATGGGACGCCCAAAATGGAAAGTTGAGACACTTCGACCGGGACTAGGGGTGTTCACGGTCCGGATTGGTCCGAATTTTATCAAAATTTCAAAAAAATAGGACCGAACCAATTGTTCGATTCTGCTTAAATTCAGGACCAGGACCAGACCATTACATTACAGGACCAGTCACATTGGTCCGATTCCAATGGTTCGGTCCATGTTTGGTTCCATCGGTTCCACAAGTTACTCTACTATATATTTTTCTAAACAACTATTTTTTCACGAAACAAAAATATAGGACGATAAGACGATTACATAAACAAAGTTCAAATAAAAATATTTCGACATATAACAACTTAACTGAAATAGAGGAACAAAGTTCAAATAAAAAATATAGTACGATTACATTACATGAAATCAAAGAGATGCAAGTGCACTAATTTACTAATTTACTAAAACATGACAGTTGATGTTGTTCCGTCTCCAGTAGCATCATCTTGAGTAATGATCTCCAAGAAGATCATCTTCGAGCAACATGTTTCTTGCAATCATAATTGCAGTTGGGTTTTGAATTTGCTGTAATCATAAAAAACAATCCTATTATATGACTTCACAAGAATTAGAAAAAATATTGCAACATACAGAAAGCATTTTGGCCACATACAGAAGACACTATAACTGGGTACTCAAAGCTACAGGTATAACTAAAGTGGCACTATAAATGGTAGTCAAAGCTGCAGACTATTAAATACAGTGTGTGGGAGGAATGTTCATCAAGCAACAAAAATGATATAGTTGTGATGATACTTAGGTCCATAAGTATATGCAATCAATTGTGTTCTGGTAAAATTCATAATGTATAGACTAGTCATTTAAAACTATATATATTTGTACACCTGAAGTATATGCAATCAAAGCAACAAAAATGATATAGCTGTGATGATACTTCACAGCTATATCATTTAGAAACTTCTGGTCATTTAAAATCAGCGTGTCGAAGTATATGCAATCAAAGCGTGAAGTATATGCAATCAAAACAAAAATTGTGTCCAAGTATATTTAATAGTTGTGCAATCAAAACAAAAATTGTGTCCAGAAGTATGTGCAAATATATAGGTGTGCAATCAAAACAAAAATTGTGTCCGTAAGTATATGCGCAATCAAAGCCGCGCACTATTAAATAACCAGCATTTAGAAACAGTTCTCAAAACTGAAGCCATGGCAATCTGAACTGGATTTCAAAATGTATAGACTAGTCATTTAAAACTATACTCCCTCCGTCCCACTTCAATTGATACTTATTTCCTTTTTGGTCCGTCCCACATCAATTGATACTTACCCAAAATGGAAAGGAATCTTCACTATTTATCCCACTCTTTCTCTCTCCTATTTTACTTTTTCACTCACAACATTCTCTCTCCTAACTATTCCTCTCACTCTTTCTCTCTCCTATTTTACTTTTACACTCACAACATTCTCTCTCCACTTTTTCTCTCTCTTACCTTTTCTTAATATGTGTGCCCTTTTTTTTGGTATCCATTGAAGTGGGACGGAGGGAGTATATATTTGCACACCTGAACTGGATTTCAACAACACCAGTAGTACGAACAACTCAACCATCAATCAATAGTTGTTGTAGTAGCACCTTTGTCAAATTCTGAATAAATGAGAAAAATTAATTTGTTAAAAGAAAACAAGTAATGCATATATAAATATCTTATAAATTCATAATAAATTCAAAATAGATGACGTACCCTTTTCAACATCATCCATCTCCTCAATATCATTTAAAACATCAAATATGTTTTCAAATTGTTCTCCCGACCTCAACCAATTCTGACCACACACAAGAGCCTCTACCATTTTCGGACTTAGTGAACTTCTGAAAGAACTAAGAACACGCCCACTTGTGCTAAAAGCTGACTCGGAGGCAACGGATGAGACCGGAATAGCTAAGACTTCCCTTGCAACTTGAGAAAGAATAGGATACTTGGTAGAATTTTGCTTCCACCACATCAAAATATCAAATGAATCACTCAAACTTTCACAACCATCTGCTAGATACCGGCCTAACTCGGACCTACTTTCAACACTTTGCTCATTCTCCAAGTATTGTGTGAATTGTAATTCCAAGAGGAGAGTAGGATCCTTATCCACATCAACATCCATGGAAATAGAGCTAGAGGTCCGCCTCCCACATCAATAACAGCCGAGATACACCCAATCATCGGAATCAAGTGATTGGTACTAGAATCACCCATATTCTTTGTGACAATAGTTACACTTTGCAATTGACTCGAGGGCCCCATCATCATTAACCCTATCAAATTTTATAAAATGATCCCAAATTTTAGAATTTTTCTTTGTTCCCACTGTTTTCTTTGGAGTTGATTTCTTTCTCTTTTCAGGACGAGGGGGAAGGTTGGTCAAATCTATTACCTTCGGAGTTGACGCTTGTACAGGTGGGATGGTGTGTTGGGATAGAGGACCAACCTTGGCGGTTTTTCGGTAGCAGTTTGAGGCGGGCGCCCCACCTGGATGAGGCGGGCGCCTCGCGTACCTTTGTTTTGACGTTGGCAGCATTTGTCTGAGGCGGGCGCAAGGCATGATCGAGGCGGACGCCTCAAGCTCCGAGGACGAGCATGTTTTGGGAAAATCCAGGCGGCCGCTTGGGGAACCTTGAGGCGCGCGCCTCAAGGCCGGCCGAGGAAGGTTCTGTTTACGGGCCTATGGGTTTTTTGGGCTAAGCTAGGGTTTGGTTAATTTATTTCCTTTGCATATAAAAGCAATGTTCCGCCCCTTTATTCATTGTAACAACATATTTTATATACATAGTGCAAGATCCTGGCTTGGTAGTGCCCCCAGACGTAGCCAATCAATTTGGTGAACTGGGTTAACAATTTCTTGTGTTCTTTTCTGTTTCGTTGATTTCTTGTGCTTGGTTTGTGTGCACTAATTATTCTTGTAGGTTTGCTTGGGTGTGGAGGGCCATATTCATAACAACCGGTATCGAGCTCTTGGTTTAGGATCAAGTGAGTTGTTTCAAGCAATCAAGAATGGGCAAGGACAAACAAGCGGTGGAGAAATTCGATGGGTCTGATTTCGGATATTGGAGGATGCAGATTGAAGATCTCTTGTACAACAAAGATCTCTACAAGCCTCTGAAGGGAGTCAAACCGGAAGACGAAGATCAGGAAGAATGGGAACTCATGGATCGGAAGGCTTTAGGGGTGGTTAGATCTACTTTGTCAAAGTGGATCGCGAAGACTACCAAGAAGGCTACAACCACCAAGGAGCTATTGGATTATCTTGCGAGAGATTTGAAACTCCGTCTGCTGCAAATAAGGTTGATTTGATACGCAAGATGGGTAGTCTCAAGATGCAAGAGGAGGATCCTTGGCTAAACACATTGATGAGTTTATGGATGTCATAGATTCATTGATCGCGGTGGCGATCAAGTTCGATGACGAGGTTCATGCATGTCTGTTGCTAGCTTCTTTACCTAAGCAAGTTGGAGCGGAACGGTGATCGCAATCAACGCTTCACAGTGTAAGAATAAATTGAAGTATGATGATGTTAAAGACTTTCTTTTAGGTGAAGAAAATCGCATGAAGAAGTTGGGGACATCAAGTGCTTCGGGATCGGCTTTGGCTACTACTAGTAGGGGAAGCCGTACTAGCAAACGAGGGAAGGACCGAATCAAGGGAGAACGTTGTGAGTGGTAAGGTCAAAGCCATGGAGAACAAACCAAAGGTTGCAAAGCGGTTCTGTTCGGCTACTATTGTAAGGAGTTGGGACATTTCAAAAGGGATTGTCCTAATCGTAAGGGCAATCGTGTGAATGTGACAGTCGAAGGTGATGATGTACTTGTTCTTAGTGTCGGTAGTGCACTAGAATCATGGGTGCCGGGATTCTGGGGCATCATTCCACTCTCATGCGGGCATAAGGAAGAGATGGATAATTACACTTCCTATGATTTCGGGAAGGTCTATCTAGCCGATGGCGAGCCTTTGGAAATCAAGGGGAAGGGGGATGTCGAATAGGAGCATCGGACGGGAAGGTTCTACATCCGAACGGGGTTCGACACATTCCGGCTTTGAAGAAGAACTTACTTTCGGTTGGGCGGTTGGATGATGAGGGTTACAAGGTGACTTTCGGTCATAGAACCGGGTTATTACCAAGGAGGATTGTGAGATCGCTTCGGGGTAATAAGGAGGGTACTTTGTATTTCGCGAACAACACCAAGGATAGTATTGCGGTGGCGGCAGCCTAAGGGTGATACCGATTTGTGGCACCGTCGATTGGGTCACATGAGTGAGACAGGATGAAGGTACTTTGTTCCAAGGGTCTACTACCGGCTCAAGACAACAACGTGGGGATCTGCGAAGATTGTATGTTTGGCAAACAAGGGAGGAATAATTTCTCAAGGACGTAGGGGATCGAGGGAAGCAAAGTTGGAATTGGTTCACACCGGACTTGTGGGGCCATCTCCTAAGGTTACATCTTCAGGTGGTGCGTCATATTACATGACTTTCATTGATGATTCTACAAGGAAGGTCCGGGTCTATTTCTTGAAGGGGAAAGATGAGGCTTTCGAGGTGTTCAAGAAGTGGAGGGCTTCGTGGAGAATCAAACGGGACTTAAGCTTAAGTGCTTAAGATCGACAATGGTGGGGAGTATGAGCTCACCGAGTTTAGGGAATATTGTGCCGCGAATGGTATTCGTATGGAGAAGACTCCAAAGAAGACTCCACAACTCAACAGGGGTAGCAGAAAGGATGAACAGACATTGAATGAGCGGGCTAGAAGTATGAGATTGAAGTGTGGACTTCCGAAGACGTTTCCGGGCATACGCAGCTGACACGGCAGCCTTTCTTGATCAATCGAGGACCATCTGTTCCATTGGGGAACGGAATTCCGTGAGGAAGCTTGGAGTGGCAAGGTGTAAATCTGTCCTTTCTTCGCGTATTTGGCTGCGTTTCTTATGTTCATGTTGACTCGCCGAGAGAACTAAATTAGATGCTAAATACGGTAAGTGTACATTTATTGGGTATGGCGGGGATGACTTCGGGTATAAATTTTGGGATGATCAAAACCATAAGGTTATTCGTAGTCGAGATGTGGTATTCAATGAACAGTTTTGTACAAGGATAGAAAAGGGGCATCTCGATGGTATTAGTTCGAACCGGAGATTGTAGAGGTGGATATTCCGGACTCGGGTGGGAGCGGGGCTCATGTTGACCATGGTCGGGAGGTCACCAAGATGAACCACGTACTCCGTAACCGGATATTCCGCCGCGTAGATCCAGCAGATTGCGTGGATCACCCGACAGTATACTCCTTCGAATTATTATTTGTTGTTGATGATAATGGGGAACCTAATGTTATGCTGAGGCAGTTCGTAGTGTGCTTTGTGACAAGTGGAAAGCTGCGATGGATGATGAGATGGTCTCATTGAAGGCTAACAAAACTTGGGAGTTGACTAAACTACCTAAGGGGAAGAAGGCGCCGCATAACAAATGGGTTTACAGGATCAAGGAGGAAGCAGACGGTAGCAAGCGTTACAAGGCAAGACTGGTTGTTAAAGGGTTTCAAAGCAGAAGTATGGTATTGACTACACCGAAGTGTTCACTCCGGTTGTGAAGATGACCACTATCGTAATGGTTCTCGGGGATAGTAGTGGCGGATGACTTGCTTTGCTAGAACAGATGGATGTGAAGACCGCCTTTCTTCACTGGGGATTTGGAGGAGGAGATCTACATGGCACAACCGCAGGGTTACTTGTCTAAGGGTAATGAGGAGCTAGTTTGCAGATTGACTAAGAGCTTGTATGGCCTTAAACAAGCTCCTGGCAAAGGGTACAGAAGTTTGACGGATTCATGCACGACATTGATTTTATCGGATGTGAGGCGGATCATTGTTGCTACTTCAAGAACACGGACAATGGGTATATTATCTTGTCGTTATATGTGGACGACATGTTGATAGCGGGCTCTAGCAAGAGAGAGGTAAACGGTTGAAGACTCGGTTGTCGAACGGTTCGAGATGAAGGATTTGGGAGAGGCAAGGAAAATCTTGGGCATGCGGATTGATCGGGATAGGGAGTCGGGCAAGTTGGTTCTTTCACAAGCGTAATATGTTGAGAAGGTCTTAGCAAGGTTTTCAGTATGGAAGAGGCGAAGCCAACAGGACGCCATTGGGTTTGCACTTCAAGCTATCCGAGAAGGGACTCGCCTAGGAACAAGGAAGAGCGTGGACAAGATGGAGAGAACTCCATATGCTTCACTGGGGAGTCTCATGTATGCAATGGTGTGTACAAGGCCGGACATTGCACATGCGGTGGGAGTAGTCACCGGTTCATGGGCAATCCAGAAAGCAACATCGGGAAGCGGTTAAGTGGATCCTACGTTATTTCAAGTGGTACCGGTAAGGCTCTATGTTTTTCAAGCAAGGAAGTGGTGTTAGCGGGTTATGTTGATGCGGACTTGGCATCAAGTGATCTTGATAAAAGAAGGAGTACTACGGGCTATGTGTTTACATTGGGTGGTACAACTATTTCTTGGGCTTCTAAGTTACAAAAGATCGTGGCTCGCCGACCGCAGGCGTAATATGTGGCGTGACGGAAGCAAGTAAAGAGATGGTTTGGCTGCAGAACTTCTTGGGTGAACTTGGGAAGACGCGAAGTGGTAATATTCTCTACAGTGACAGTCAGAGCGCAATTCACTTGGCAAAGAATCCGGCGTTTCATTCAAGGACGAAGCATATTGAATTAAGGTTTCACTATATCAGACATCTTTTGGAGGAGAAGACTTTGTGGCTTGAGAAGATATTGGGATCGGAAAATCCAGCTGACATGTTGACGAAGGTTGTGAACCTTGAGAAATTGAAGCTGTGCAAAGCTTCAATTGGGCTTGAAGAATGAGAGAGGAGGATGGCACTACCATGATCGAGGTGAGCACTAGGAGGACACCAAGGATGAGTTGAAGAACGGATACGGGGCTTGTATATGCGGTTGATCTCTAGGTGGGAGATTGTTGGGATAGAGGACCAACCTTGGCGGTTTATCGGTAGCAGTTTGAGGCGGGCGCCCCACCTGGATGAGGCGGGCGCCTCGCGTACCTTTGTTTTGACGTTGGCAGCATTTGTCTGAGGCGGGCGCAAGGCATGATCGAGGCGGACGCCTCAAGCTCCGAGGGACAGGCATGTTTTGGGGAAAATCCAGGCGGCCGCTTGGGGAACCTTGAGGCGCGCGCCTCAAGGCCGGCCGAGGAAGGTTCTGTTTACGGGCCTATGGGTTTTTTGGGCTAAGCTAGGGTTTGGTTAATTTATTTCCTTTGCATATAAAAGCAATGTTCCGCCCCTTTATTCATTGTAACAACATATTTTATATACATAGTGCAAGATCCTGGCTTGGTAGTGCCCCCAGACGTAGCCAATCAATTTGGTGAACTGGGTTAACAATTTCTTGTGTTCTTTTCTGTTTCGTTGATTTCTTGTGCTTGGTTTGTGTGCACTAATTATTCTTGTAGGTTTGCTTGGGTGTGGAGGGCCATATTCACAACATGGTGGAATTGGGAGGGATACCTAGAGAGGCATCAACCGAATCAGGAGGTTCCATCTACAAAATTACAAAATTCAAATGCAAAATTGTAAGTAAATTGAAAGAGACGAGAGAAGAGCGTAGAGAAAGAGTCTAGAGAACGAGAAAATAACATCAAAATTGTAATTAAATCATTACCTTTTATGAGGCAAAATAACAGATCGATGGTGGTGCCGTCGGTACGACTCGGTAGAGATCGATTACTTCTGTTACAGCTGCAAGAGACGAGATCGATTACTGCCGTCGGTACTCGGTAGGTACGAGCGTATGGCTCGGTAGAGATTGATTTCTAGGGTTTCATCTCAAGATGAAAGAGACGAGAGAAAAGGAGAGAGAGAGAGAGAGGGATAGAACGGCGGAATGAAAGTGATAGAGGTAATTAGGTATAGGGTTTTTGTAAATATACTTATATCTTGTAAATTGTAATGTGCGGTGCGCTGGACAGCCTGGAAACACAGCAAATGTTTTTATTTTTATTTTGGAAATTAGAAATTATGAATATATATATACATAATCAGTCCGATCCGGATTCGGTCCAGGACAATATATATTTTTTCAAAAATCAGGACCAACCCAAATAATCGGTTTCATATAAATTTGGGACCAGAACCAAACCAATTCTATTGGATTGGTCCGGTTTTCATTGGCCTGATCCGATTCTATCGGTCTGGTCCGGTCCGTCATTTTTTTTTGCTCGGCCCTAACCGGGACGGAGGGAGTACTATTATAGTAAAATAATAAAAATAGCGAGAATGATTGAAGAATCTACTATATATAATAGCAAAAGTTTTTCAAGCTCCTAGAGCACAATATCATTGGCCAATCTTTTCATCATCCACCAATCACAATCATCCATTTGAAATTCAATTAGCAAATTTTAAAATTTATAGGGGTTGATTTTATACAATAAATTAGTTAAAAATGAAAATGGATTGAAACACAAATAATTATCTTACAATAAGAGCAAAATCAAATTGAAAAAAAACTTTAATAATTAAGAAAGAAAAAAATCTAATACACAAAAGAAAATCAATATCATGTTAGGAATTTGACCAATATTTGTTGGGATCGCGACCACCCCACCACTCCACATTAGTAAGATATTGTCCGCTTTGGGCCCAGCCCGCACGGATTTGCTATTGGGTCAACTCCCAAAAGGCCTCATACTAATGGAGTGGGTGGACACCTTTATATATTAGGCAATTCTTCTTTCAATTGCCGATGTGGGACTTGGGTTGATACCCCAACAATCCTCCCCTCAAACCAAGGACCACCTCTAGCGAATCTTGTACCGCCGCTATTCACCACTTGCAGGACACGCCGCCTGATTTATCACCAATATCAGGAAGACTTTCGACACAAGGCACACACAGTGCTCCATTCGCGTGGTCACACCACTAGAGGAAATTCCACATCATCCATACACGGTCCACTGCGTCGCGCCCATCACTAACCACGGCTCTGATACCAGTTGTTGGGACCGCGACCATCCCCACCACTCCACATTAGTATGATATTGTCCGCTTTGGGCCCAGCCTGCACGATTTGCTCTTGGGTCAACTCCCAAAAGGCTTCATACTAATGAAGTGGGTGGACACTTTTTTTATACTAGACAACTCTTCTTTCAATTGCTACTAACCACGGAAAAATAAAGACAAAACACACAATATTTCGTGGTTCGGCTAAAAGCCTATTCTACCCAAAATATAACTTCTATATATTTCTTGATATTACAAGAATGGAGACACCCTCTCTCTCAACACTCTTGAATATCCTCACCAATCGTATACAAGCGTACAATTTCTCTCTCTAAATTGTAAACATATGCTAACTCTCTCAAGTTCTCTCAAGTTCTCTACTACTGAAACTTATTTATATAGGGGAGGCACACCCACTTTTTCCCTTTTCTAACCGATATGAAATTACTATTCCTTCTCCTAACTAATATGGGATAAGTAATATTTTCCTACTCATAATAGAATTTAGGCAATATTGGTCAAATTTTTAACAAATCTTCCCTTGACCAAAATTTTCTAAAATCTATTATGAGTAGGAAAATATTACTTATCTCATATTGGTTAGGAGAAGGAATAGTAATTCCATATCGGTTAGGAAAGGGAAAAAGTGGGTGTGCCCTACATAAATAAGTTTCACTAGTAGAGAACTTGAGAGAGTTAGCATAGGTTTACAATTTAGAGAGAGAAATTGTACGCTTGTATGCGATTGGTGAGGATATTCAAGAGTGTTGAGAGAGAGGGTGTCTCCATTCTTGTAATATCAAGAAATATATAGAAGTTATATTTTGGGTGGAATAGGCTTTTAGCCGAACCACGAAATGCTGTGTGTTTTGTCTTTATTTTGTGTGTGTGTTATTTGATTTCTCTTGTTGCGAATTTCTTGTATGGGTGAGCGATCCTAACATATCAATATAAAAGCATACGAAAAAATAAAATACAAATAAAAAATGAAAATTAAAATTCTAATAATTAAAAAGTGAAAGAAACATTCACAAACATAAAAGAAATAGAAAAAGCAAGAAATAAAATCAAAATAAAGACGAAAATTTATAAAATAAAAGTTAAAATTAAAATTAAAATCAAAATCAAAATCAAAATCAAAATAATAAACACAAACATAAATATAAAAAACAAATCATAATCAAAATAAGTCAAAAGAGATTATAAAGAAGTCACTCACAAATTCGAAAAAAAAAAAGAAGTTTGTGAATCTACTATATATAATAGCAAAAGTTTTTCAAGCTCCTCGAAAACTCCAAGTGGCACAATATCATTGGCCAATCTTTCCATCATCTACCAATCACAATCATCCATTTGAAATTCAATTAGTAACTTTTAAAATTTATAGGGGTTGATTTTATACAATAAATTAGTTAAAAATGAAAATGAATTGAAGCACAAATAATTGAATAAGAAAATGTTATGTATAATACTACCTCCGTCCTAAAATATATTTGAATACATGATAGAGCTAATTTTTGAACTTTAAAGCGTAGCTCACCTAACTCACCAAACTAAGCCCATTTTCAGTTAGATATGTGAATAAGAAAATTATACTTTTTTTTTATCTAACATCAGCAATGGTATGATTTTGTTATCGTTATTATTTCGTTAGTATTCTGATCAATGATATAAATTATTAATTTTCTGTATTCCTGAGTTTATCGTATAAAAATATTTGTTCGTTTTTAATATATACTGTATATATATAGGTAAGCAAATCAATTTTGTTAGTACATAATTATACATCTATACAATTAATTATTTATTTATTTGACATAAAACAAACTGTTATTTTAATATATATATATATATATATATATATATATATATATATATATATATATATATATATATATATATATATATATATATATATATATAGGTAAGCACGTTGTCGAGGCGGTAATATTGTCCGAAAAAAATGTTGGTAAGAAGGTGTTGATACCGAGGATGATTATGTCACCTTCTGATACAACAAAATTCCCTGTTAGGTTTTAACGGAGACAATCCCACTGACCGTTTCTTTTGCAATGACGATAAATAAAAGTCAGGGTCAGTCGCTCGCTCATGTTGGTCTTTTTCTTCCAAGATCAGTATTTAGTTATGGACAATTATATGTTGCTTTTTCTAGAGTAACTACATGGAAAGGACTTAAAGTGCTTATATGTAATAGTCATGAACAGTCAGATGACACGGCTACAAATGTTATGTACAAAGAAGTTTTTGACAAGTTGTAATATATTACATAAAATTATCTCATTAATTTTTTGAATTGTATTTACATTTAACTTTTACCTCAGTGTTTTATCCCTCGTCGGGGACCGACGGGTTACTCACTAGTGTATTGTTAGTATAAAAAGTAAAATATGAGAGTGAATGAGTGAGAGAAATAATAAGTGAATTGTTATTATAAGTATTACAAGTGTGTTCCATTATAAAAATAATATAAACTTGTTATTTTGAAATATTTTAAAATAACAAATTATCCAGAGGGTGAATAGAAGGGAGTAATAGGAAGAAATAACTGAAGCAAACCACCCAAAACAATAAACAATTTCAACTATACACAACACACTTGTCTTCTCACTCTCATACTACATCCTTCTATAGAACATCCTAACTTTTTATTTTTAAATTGTCACAAAATAATTATAAGTTGTAAATTTATTCATAAGATCCAATTAACATATTCAAATATCACCTTTCTCAGTCATTCACTTTCACCTAAAGTAATACATAAAATATTACTAGTAGAATGCAGAGAGAGACAGAATTGGTAAAGTAGCTTAGGAATAAAAAAAAGTGAAAAAAAAAAAAATTCTATAGGGAGAGAAATATTGATAGAGAGTGACAAGAGGAGCTAGGTTAATTATTTGTTTGAAAATTTTAAAACATTAATTGTAAAGCTATGTCACAAGATTCCCAGGAGGAGATAAAGACTACTATAGAGCAGTGGAAGTGGTCTGAAATGCAAGGCCTTGAACTTGTTTCAGACTCCAAAATTTCTTCCCCCTCCTCTTCCTCCTTCAAAACCAACCATCTCAAAACACACACACCACACACAGTAGAAAAAGTGGAGGGGAGAATGGAGGTTGTTTCTGAAGGAAAGAAGGATGAAATTAGTGAAAATGGAGGAGAAAAGCCTAATTCTTTGCCTCCCTCAACTGAGTTTAGTGAGTTATTTAGGTTTGCTGACAAATTAGACTATGTTTTAATGGGTATTGGCACTGTTGGTGCTTTTGTTCATGGCTGTTCTTTACCTCTTTTCTTGAGATTCTTTGCTGATCTTGTTAATTCTTTTGGCTCTAATGCCAATAACATTGATAAAATGACTCAAGAAGTCTTAAAGGTACAATCTTTGATCATTTCAATCACAACCCATTTCAACCCTAATCATTTTTTGCCAGTTTGATAATCTGACCCTTTTTTTTTTTTTTTGGTTTTGTAGTATGCATTTTACTTTCTTGTAGTTGGAGCTGCCATATGGACATCTTCTTGGGCAGGTGGGTTTCAGTTGTTTGTACTGTACAACTAGTTTAACACCATGTTTGGTTTTCCCAATTTGGAATTTTCAATTTTTTTTTGCTGGAAATGGGCTGAAAATTGAACTGGGGATTTGCAGAGATATCTTGTTGGATGTGGACAGGAGAAAGACAAACTACTAAAATGAGGATCAAATACTTGGAAGCTGCCTTGAACCAAGATATTCAATATTTTGATACAGAAGTTAGAACTTCTGATGTTGTTTCTGCCATTAACACTGATGCAGTCATGGTTCAAGATGCCATTAGTGAAAAGGTAAGCAAGAAAAAAGAAAGATGGGATTTTTATTTTATTTATTTTATTTTTCCCAAGTATAATCTTTAATTTTGATATTTGTGTGTGTTTTGACAGTTGGGGAATTTCATACATTACATGGCAACATTTGTGTCTGGATTTGTAGTGGGTTTTACTGCAGTTTGGCAATTGGCTTTGGTCACATTGGCTGTGGTTCCTCTAATTGCCATAATTGGAGCCATTCACACCACCACATTGGCCAAACTCTCTGCCAAGAGCCATGAAGCTCTTTCACAAGCTGGAAACATTGCAGAGCAGGTGAGATTACTCTTAAAAAATCTCAGATAATTTTATAAATAAACTAGAATTAAGATTGAACACTTTTGTTTCTTTAACCTGAATTTACCAATTTGTTCTGTGTTTTAATCTAAATTCAGAAAGATAATTAATTTCCTCTGTTTTCCTATTTGGGTCTTCCTACATTGAGCTAAATTCATGAAAAAATAAAAAAAAGCATTGTTCTTCTATATGGGTATTTATTATATTTGAGTTAAATTCAATCAAAGTAGAAATTCTTCCTGTTTTTACATGTCATATTTATGAATTGGAGCTAAATTCAAGGAAATAGCAAAATTCCCCTATTCCCCCTCTGGTTCCCTTTGCATTTGAGCTGGATTAATGGAAAAAAAAAATTGCAATTTTTTTTCTATTTTACATTCAGGGAATTTCTCTAATTTGCTCATAATTGCAGACAATTGCTCAAATACGAACCGTTTTGGGGTACGTTGGTGAATCAAGAGCATTACAAGCCTACGCAGCCGCATTAAAGATCTCCCAAAGGCTCGGTTACAAAACTGGATTTGCCAAGGGATCAGGGTTAGGGGCAACATATTTTACAGTCTTTTGTTGCTATGCACTACTCCTATGGTATGGTGGTTATCTAGTTCGACATCATTATACCAATGGAGGACTTGCCATTGCAACAATGTTCTCAGTTATGCTTGGTGGACTGTAAGTACTCTGTATCCATAATTATTATATTTTCTCAATCAAAATTAAATTATTTTTTTCTTGTCTAAAATTATTATTTATTTATAGTGCTTTAGGCCAATCTGTCCCAAGCATGAGTGCATTTGCAAAAGCAAGAGTTGCAGCTTCAAAAATTTTCCAATTAATTGATCATAAACCAAGTGTCGAACGAAATAGTGAATCGGGGTTGGAATTAGAGTCTGTTACTGGTCAGATTGATCTGAAAAATGTGGACTTTTCATACCCTTCAAGGCCAGAAGTTAAAATTCTAAGCAATTTCTCTTTGAGTGTTCCTGCCGGAAAAACAATAGCTTTGGTTGGAAGCAGCGGCTCCGGGAAAAGCACAGTGGTTTCCCTAATCGAAAGGTTTTATGATACTACCTCAGGTAATTATTAATGTTCTTAATCACTCATTTTACTTTGTTTGACCAAATATCTTAACAAACTCCCCATTTTTTAAAGGGTGTATCGAAAAAAATAGCATGTATGTTCATTTTTGGACGGAGAAGCATTTTGAAAGGTTATAAATTAATAATTCCCCTTACGTGAAGGCAGCGGTAGTAATAGTGATTTTGCAGGGCAAGTTCTTTTAGATGGGCATGACATAAAGGCATTAAAGTTGAGATGGTTGAGGCAACAAATAGGACTAGTGAGCCAAGAACCTGCACTATTTGCTACCACTATTAAAGAAAACATGCTCTTGGGCAGGCCTGATGCAACACTAGTTGAGATTGAAGAAGCTGCCAGGGTTGCCAATGCTCACTCTTTCATTATCAAGTTACCCGATGGCTACGACACTCAGGTCAGTACAATTTTTCTGCACAATGTACAACATGGTTATGCACAACTTACTATAGCTATTTAGAATTGAGCAATCTTGCACTTAAAGAACTTTATATTGTTGTGTATAGTAAAACCATCTATGCACCATTAGGATAGACATGAAACTTAAAGGGGATCCATTTGACCAGCCCCGCATGGATCAGGGGCCTATGCGTTCCAGTTCATCTCTAGCCGCTTGATCGTTTCATTAAAAAAGGTAGAATTGTCTTTTGACTCCTCCTTCCTCCCAATGGGGCCACCCATTTATGTAAGATGAAATTTGGACCATTGGTGAGCCAAGCTGATATGCAGTTTGACTGTACAGACCCCAACTCCGCCCCGCATACATGCAGAACCGCATTTGATAAATTTGCTTTCTCTAGGAAAATCGTTTGCTCTTTTTACCCTTTGAGACTTCTTACTTTCACATAACTAGAATGTTCACTTTGTGATTATTTTTTTTTGGATTTGATGGGTGGGTGGATGTAGGGGTGTAGGAAAGTAAATTAGGCAGTACCTAAAGGGGGAGGTTTGTTATGAATCTTGAATAGATAGGGCGGCCTTCTTTAGTTGAAGTATTTGTGGCTTTTGGTTATTGCATTATTACATTAAAGATAGAAGGGCATATTTGGTCAACAAACAAACCTAACTTTGTTGTATAAAGTCAATGTGGGAAGTATTTGGTCAAGCATTTATAGAAAGGGTACAACATGGTTCGAGTCAACAGTACATGTGCAGATCTTAATAGGGTGTTTCTTTATACATACAGAAAACAGAGACTTGTAATAGAAAACCTCATGGTAAAACTTCATATGGCTTCGATGTACTTTTATCTTCAACGAGAGGCCCGGCATTCAATGCCGGTCGAAGCATAGAAAACAGAGACTTGTAATAGAAAACCGAGACTGGTAATGGACGTAGCGGGATGGGGATGGCTGACCTGATAGAGATGGCATGGCATTATAGAAATGAATAGAAAAACACGGAGCATGTTGTTTTCATATCATTAATAATTATTAATATTGAAACCAACATATTGTAATTTAGAAAAATCGCCTGCAGAATTAAAAATTTATAGAGATTTGGTTTGACTGACAAGAAGTTGAAGGATATGTTTGACTTGATAGTGAAGTTTAATTATGTCTAGGAATATTTCGTTATTTAACAACATAAAATAGTAACGGGAATTGTGATTGGAACATTGGGTCACTGTGCTTGGAGGACCAAAATTGTTGTATTTGACTGAATATTTTTTAGTGTTAAATAATAATTGGGTCCCTAAACTTGGCAATTTTGATAGTTTGGTCACTCTTGAATACATTTTTTTAGTTTGGTTCGTTTTGATGGCTTTTTCGTCAGCTCACCCCTTCCGTCGGTGGAATATTCAAAAATACCTTTGAATTTTAGTTTCTAAACTTGACTGGTTCGATTAGTTTGGTTCCAGACGATAGACTTTATTTGCCAATTTGCCCCTTATATTATAAGGGAATGCCGAAAAACTTTTCAGCCTTTTTCCCCCTAAAATTTGACTTGTATATGAATTTTTTTATAGATAAATAAATGATAAAATATTAATTTGGAAATATTGGCAGGTTGGGGAGAGAGGAATGCAGCTCTCAGGTGGACAGAAACAAAGAATAGCTATAGCAAGAGCAATGCTTAAAAATCCAGCAATATTGCTTTTAGATGAGGCAACAAGTGCATTGGACTCTGAGTCAGAAAAACTCGTGCAAGAGGCGCTTGATCGGTTCATGATCGGACGGACAACTCTTGTCATAGCCCACCGCCTTTCCACCATCCGTAAGGCTGACTTGGTCGCTGTGTTGCAGCAAGGAAATGTGTCCGAGGTTGGGACCCACGACGATCTTATGGCCAAAGGTGACAATAGTCTATATGCCAAGCTCATCAAAATGCAGGAAATAGCACACGAGACAGCTATGAATAACGCTAGAAAGAGCAGCGCAAGGTAATTCTCATAGACCCTATATTTCCTGGTAGGCTAATACTCCCTCCGTCCCGAAAAGATTGTCCCATTTTAACTTTTATCTTCAACTCAATTAAACTTTGACCATAATTATAATTATACGAAAACCTAATTATTGTCAGGCAATTCTAAACATTGTTATTGATTCATCGTTAGGAATGTTATCGATCACAATTTTAAGAATTGCATACGGATAACTAGGTATTTATAAAATTTTGATCAAAGTTCAATTTAGTTGACCATAAAAGTTAAAGTGGCGACAATCTTTCTGGGATGGAGGGAGTGTCTTTTCTTTTCTTCTTCTTATGGTTTCTCTCTTTGCAGGCCTTCATCTGCAAGAAACTCTGTAAGTTCACCTATAATTACACGGAACTCGTCATACGGTCCATCACCATACTCCCGGCGCCTATCGGACTTCTCTACTTCCGACTTTAGCCTATCCCTAGATGCCTCGTACACTGACTATCATCTGGAAAAACTTGCATTCAAGGATCAAGCGAGTTCTTTTTGGCGCCTAGCAAAAATGAACTCCCCGGAATGGACTTACGCTTTAATCGGATCCATTGGATCAGTCATTTGCGGCTCCCTGAGTGCCTTTTTCGCCTACGTACTCAGTGCAGTCATGAGTGTCTACTACAACCAAGATCACGAGTTCATGATCAAACAAATCGGGAAATATTGCTATCTTTTGATTGGGGTGTCTTCGGCTGCCCTAATTTTCAATACATTGCAGCATTTTTTCTGGGACGTTGTTGGGGAGAATTTGACCAAAAGGGTCAGAGAGAATATGTTAGCTTCCGTGTTGAAAAATGAAATGGCGTGGTTTGACCAAGAAGAAAATGAGAGTTCTAGAGTTGCAGCAAGGCTGGCTCTTGATGCTAATAATGTCCGCTCCGCCATTGGAGATAGAATTTCGGTTATTATGCAGAATTCTGCTCTTATGTTAGTTGCCTGCACTGCAGGATTTGTTCTTCAGTGGCGCCTCGCCCTTGTTCTTATTGCTGTTTTCCCTGTCGTAGTTGCAGCAACCGTTTTGCAGGTATGTTTTCTTGCAAGTGAAATTACGCTCTTGTCCTTGCATAGTTAAAGTTGACTTCTTTGTTGTCTCTAGGTCAAAACGTTTTCCTGCATGTGAAATTACGTTCTTGTCCTTGCCTGCTTGGTTAAAGATGACTTCTTTGTTGTTTCGTGGTCAACAGAAAATGTTCATGCAAGGATTTTCGGGAGACTTAGAAGGAGCGCATGCAAAAGCTACGCAACTGGCGGGGGAAGCTGTGGCCAATGTTAGAACTGTGGCTGCCTTCAATTCGGAGGCTAAAATCGTCAATCTTTTTACTTTCAACCTCCAAACACCACTTCGGAGATGCTTCTGGAAGGGACAGATTGCTGGAGTCGGATACGGGATTGCGCAATTTTTGCTATATGCCTCTTATGCCCTCGGGCTATGGTATGCTTCTTGGCTCGTGAAACATGGTATCTCTGATTTTTCGAAAACCATCCGTGTTTTCATGGTCCTCATGGTCTCAGCCAACGGTGCAGCCGAAACACTGACACTGGCACCTGACTTCATCAAAGGTGGTCGAGCAATGAAGTCGGTCTTTGACCTTCTAGACCGAAAAACCGAAATCGACCCCGATGATCCAGATTCCACCCCTTGCCCTGACCGCATCCGAGGAGAAGTGGAACTCAAGCATGTTGACTTTTCATACCCCTCTCGTCCTGATGTTCCCATCTTCCACGACCTCTGTCTCCGTGCCAGAGCCGGGAAAACCCTAGCACTCGTGGGCCCCAGTGGATGCGGCAAAAGCTCAGTCATCTCACTCATACAAAGATTCTACGAGCCGTCATCCGGCCGCGTATTAATCGACGGAAAAGACATCCGAAAGTACAACCTCAAATCCCTACGCAAACACATAGCCGTCGTCCCTCAAGAGCCATGCCTTTTTGCCACCACAATCTACGAAAACATAGCTTACGGGCACGAATCCGCCACAGAATCTGAAATCATCGAAGCGGCAACTCTTTCAAACGCCCACAAGTTCATATCATCACTCCCTGACGGATACAAAACATTTGTTGGAGAAAGAGGAGTTCAACTATCAGGGGGTCAAAAGCAAAGAATCGCAATAGCAAGGGCCTTTCTGAGAAAAGCGGAGCTAATGTTGCTAGATGAAGCTACGAGTGCACTGGATGCAGAGTCAGAAAGGTGCGTGCAAGATGCTCTAGAACGCATTTGTGCAGGAAAAACCACGGTTGTTGTTGCTCATAGGCTTTCGACTATAAGAAATGCTCATGTTATTGCTGTTATAGAAGAGGGGAAAGTTGCTGAACAAGGGTCACATTCGCACTTACTGAAAAACTGCCCGGATGGGTGTTATGCGAGAATGATACAGTTACAGAGATTCTCAACCGGGCAGGCTGTGACCATGGCGTCAGGGACAAGTTCTTGATGATTTTTGCATATTTGATCTTGTTTATTATTTTTTGTTGGGTATAGTATGGTGTAATGTGTATCATCTAAGTCAATATATGTTCTTTTACTTGGATCCCTCTTTTTTCTCCTAACCTGAAAGCATGCAACTTAACAATCATGCAAAGAGTTGCTCTATGATGATTATCAAGTGACCCAGATCGTCGTGAACATGTCATTCTCTGGGCGTCATGCATAACGTAGCTCTTGTTGCATCAGACTATGATGCCGATTTCTAAGAGTTAGGGCTACATATGTATAGTGGGAACTCTTGTCACAGGGGCGGAGGTAGAGCCTTACATTGGCGGCAATTGCCTTGCTCCCATTGACTTTTAAAAACCAAAAATTTAGTAGTGCAATTTTTGAACCCATTTATGCGAAGGAAAAAAACATTATAAATATTTTTTATGCCTCCGTTAGTTAGTAAATTTTTGTAAAATCAATTTTTGCCCCTTTAAAAAAAAAGAAAAAAAGAAAAAAAGATCCATCTGATATTTTTTATCTATTTGGGATATTGAAAGGGAAAGTGATTGTGGCAATGTAAAAGAAGGGGAATAGAATTATTGGGTTGGATATGATCATATGAGACGTGGCACTAGAAAAGAAGAATGGAGGGAGTGGGGATTTGTCATGATCCATGGTCATAGTTCTTGCCGCAGGTCTTCCCCCCGGCACTTGGACAAGATCTTCACCGGGATTTGGATGAAGGAACCGACAAATCAATGTTAACATCAACAACTCCGAATTGGATTAGAAGCCGAATAGGTGAATTGGTCCAAGTGAAAATGTAACGAGTTATTAAGATTAATTGAATCACTTTCATTTGACAAAATTCAATAAATAAATCAACAAATTAATATGTTATCTATTCAAATCAGCCACTGGTATGCGGTCTCAACAGGTATCATTCTCTAAAACAACGTTCTCTTGAGAGAGACTATCGGCCCATCGTGGAAGAATAAGAATCAAGGAGCTAGGTTTTTAATTATTTTATTCCTTAAAAGTAAGGTTTTTAATTATTTCTTAAAAGTAAGGTTTTTAATTATTTTATTACTTAAAACGGATAATGAGATCCACTTTATAAACTCACAATAACAACTTACTTATTATTTTTTACTAAATTTCTTTCTTATATTTTAATTTTCATACTTCTAATATTTATTTTTTATTGATCCCTGTTTAAAGTTAAATTCAAAATGTTATTATATTATGGAACGGGGTAGTATATGTGATGAAAGAAGGGATGATATGGAGGTGGAATATGTTGATATTTTTAGCAATGTTTGATTCTGTCAAATTGTGTGTGGATAGAGGGGGGCCTAACCAAAGTGTGGTTTCTTATGAATATGATGTAGACGTAAATGGCATGAATAATTTTGTTTTTAGCGCATGCGTGAGTGGGTGGATAAACAAAATGTATTGAAGAATTATGATTATTATGGATTTATTAGTTGGATAATAATAATTAGGAGTTGGTCTTATTAAAAATTAAATTTTTCTTAAATTAAAAAAAAAAATCATTTTTACATTGCCCCTTAATAATAAATGCAATGACATTTTTTTTATACAAACATTGACACTTTTTTACCATACACTAACACTCTTTTATACTGACACTTAATAATACATGTATTGACACTCTTTACAATTGCATTTTTTTTACACTAACACTGACACTTTTTTACACTAGCACTAGCACTAGCACTAGCACTTTTTTACACTGGCAGTTAATAATACATGCACTGACATTCTTTACACTAGCATTTTGTTATACCAATATTGACACTTTTTTACACTAACACTTAATAATACATGCATCGGCATTTTCTTACACTAACACTGGCACTAACGGGATAATCATAACACGTTTTTTTTTATATTAAAAAAGCACATTTTTTGTAAAAAATTGGCAATAATTAGATGGTCAGTCTTTTACATATTATTGGAAACCATCAAATAATTCAAATCGCTAGAGTAATAATACTGAGAACCCAGCACAAGGATGTATGTGAGGTAATTGGCAGGGTAGCAACCTTGTGATCGAATCTCTCTAGAGAACCAAATACTATAGCATATTTTAACATGCATTATTGTCGCAGTGTCGATATTTTAATCAAAATGTTTTATTTATTCGTACATTACATTGCTTGAAATACCGTAAAATTATACACCCTCTGCTACGAAATGAAGGTCAAATTTCTATTGATCAAGAAGCAAATTTGAAAAAACAATTGTTGTTTGATACTCTCTCCGTCCCTAAATGAATTTCCCCAAAACTCACCTAAAATTAACTTACAAACCAAACTTATGAAATGATAAGGATTTGTTGTTTGATACTCTCCATCCCAAAATGAATTCCCCCAAAAAATGAATTCCCTCCATCCCAAAATGAAAATGAATGTCCAAGAAAATTTCAAATTTGCTCTTGAATTTTCTTTTGGACACTCATTTTAGGACGGAGGAAGTATTTTACTGACTGCAGTATTCAAAACTCGAAAGCAAGGAATAAATATTACCCCACACAAATCGTTTGTCGCAAGAAAAAGAGAACCTAACAATGGTTTTTCTCGAGTAATTGAGACAATAAAATGAATTCTTACATTCCTATTAATAAACAAAACCCTATGAGTGTCAAAACAACAGATCAATGTTATCCACAGTACTGGGAAATGGGAAGCTCACATTGACATTAGCTTGGGACCGTTATCAGGCATCCCCATTCCACCTGCTATATCGGCATCCAGTTGGGTGTGAGGTTTAGGCCCCATCATTGCCTTCACCCTGCAACAAAAAAGCCGAACAAATTTTCTGATTTTAAAACAGGTACTAGTCAAACAGGACACGAAATATTTAGCTTCACTACTTATCTCAACTGTGATTGAGGTTTACCTAAGCCAACTACATATCATACTCTCTTCGTCCCGGAAAATAGTCCCACTTTTATTGGTTAATTTAATTGAATTTCAACCAAAGATTTAGTAAAAACCAATTATCCTAAAGAAGTTCTAAAACTTGTTATTCATACACCATTATAAGTGCTACTCTAATTACAAGTTTTAGATATTTTTTATTAGGATAAATAAATGAACATAAATTATTGTTCAAAGTTCAATCAAATCTATCTTTACAAAAGTGGGACTACCTTTACGGGACAGAGGGAGTATAGGAGTTGCATACAATTTTTTGTGTATGGTTTCTATGATCATGCTCAAGCTTATCTTTAAAAAATTGGGACTATCTTTACGGGACGGAGGGAATATAAGAGTTGCATACTATCTTTAGGGTCTGCACTCGAGTGTTTGATGGAGAGGGGAGGGGAGGGAAGCGAAGGAAAGGGAAAGGGAAGGATTAAGATTTTGAATGTTATGCTCTCGAGTTTAGGAAGGAAACTGGAGGAATTATAGAATCTTTCCTTCCTATCTCTTGAGCTTTAAAATAAAGTGAGCGATTGTATAAAAAAAATCAATTAAAAAGCTTTCACGAGAGCAGAGCTTCATAACGAACATCCCTCCTAACTTTCCCTCCATTTGCTTCCCTTTTTCAACTCAAGAGCAGACACTGTCACAAGTGACAGAGGTCAGCTATATGCATCATCTTATGCCATTCAATTGAATCTGAAACAAGGTCATCACACTCAATTATATCTTCTTTATTATTGGTGTCCATGACAGTTTCGGTCTTCCTCTTCTCCTACTTCCACTCTAGTTAATGTTAACAAATACACCACAATCCTAATTGCGCATTATATCTCCGAACCGGTGTACTGAGCCATCAATTTTTTATCTGTTTAGGATTAAATCAGGTTGGTTGAAGTGGAAGAGTGTCATAAGGTTTCTATGTGATCCCGGTATGCCTCATAGATCAAATGAAAAATTCTATCGCACGCTGTGTTACCCGGACTTTTCAAATATGTTGAAGTACCCATGTCCGACACGTATCGTGTTCGACAAGACACCCCGACACCCGCATTTTCATTCGGATACGACAAGAAAAATTAAAAAGAAAAAAAGGAGTGAGTTGACTTCATTTATAAAATTTTTACAAGTTTTAATGTTGTTTTACTTAATTATACATTATATCTTAGCAAAAAAAGAGTGAGTTGACTTCATTTATAAGTAAAGTATATAAATAGACTCAATATATTTTGTTATTAACGTATCCCCGTACCCGTATCCTAATTTTAGGACAGTGTCCCCGTGTCCAATTTTTTGAGGAAAAGTGAATCCGACACTAGGATCCGTACCCGTGTCGGATACCCGATCCCGAGTCCAGGTAACATAGATCGCACGGCAATTAGGCCGGCACTGCTTTATGGCACCGAATATTGGGCCATGAAACATTGTCACGTTCAGAAGATGAATGTAGCGGAGATGCGTATGCTACGATGGATGTGTGGACATACAAGAAATGATCGATTGAGTAATGAGGTGATCAAGGGTAAAGTAGAAGTTGCGTCTATTGAGGACAAAATGAGAGATAATCGTCTAAGGTGATTTGGTCATATGAGACGGAGACCGAGTGATGCACCGGTTAGAAGGCCTGAAGAGTGGAGAAGTGATAAGATGACGAGTGGTAGGGAGACAAATTTGAGTTATGGTGATTGAAAATGATATAAATTTACTTTGATCGAATGAAAATATGGCGTTGAAGAGACCGGAGTGGAAGGCACAAATTCATGTGGGTGATGGGGTTGATTTTATTTATTTATTTATTTATTATCACTATTTTTAAAAAAAAAAAAATATATTTGCTTCTCTTTACAATTTCTAATTTTTTTCCCACCTATTTCTTCTTCTAACTTATCTTTTTCTTACATCTTTTCTTGCACAATGATGACATATGAGGATTTTTTTTTCGCCGATCCCAAATTATTTTGGGACTAAGGTTTTGTTGATGTTGATGTTGAACCCTCTTGTGCAATTTTCTATCATTTTACCTCTCTTGTGCAATTTTCTATCATTTTACCTCTGCTTGAAGCAACTTCTATTTCACGAATTTGTTCACAACCAATTCTATCTTTTTACTAGTTTTGCAATACTACCTCCATCCCAAAAAGATAAGTCTCATTTGGTTTTGAATGGTCAACAGAAGTGACCAAATATTAATGTCAATGTAATTGTCCCAGTGGACTTTAATTTTATTTTTTTAAGCATCCTAGTGGATTTCTAAAAATTGTTATTGATAAATCATTAAGTGATTTATAAATAACAATTTTTACATTTCCATTGGGATTTGCATTGGGATAATTAGATTGACATTTATATTTGATCAAAGTTCATTTGTGATTATCAAAAACTAAATGGGACTATCTTTCCGGGATAGAGGTAGTATTGTTAACATCTCTTTAAGTATATAGTTAACATCTCTTTCTTACTAGCCGAACATGCAGTCCCGTAAAGTAGTGGAAGTCTACTTCCACTCCTTTAAACTTAAGGGGTATACACTAGAGGTCAGACTAAAAGCAAGAGCATAACTCATAGCAATTCAGCTCCAACAAAGTCACCCCTATTTTCAGATTCGACAAAAAGTCTTTATCCAAAGACCGCAAATATATTTAACAATCTTCAAAATTGGAGATATACAGATTCTTTTAATGAGAATTCTTAAATCACATTTCCTAAAATGAAAGGGCATATTAGCACTTCAGTTAGGAATCCTCTTCCCCAAATTATTCTGCTTATAAACAACAAAGAGTATCAATCATTTCTGCTCTCTCTTCAACTAGAAGTCTCTAAAATGACAAAAAAAACATTACGTCCTATCTTCTCACTAGAGCCAAAGTCAAAAGTTACCTAGAGAACCTCTAGCGGACTTGCTCTTAAATCTACTATCATAAACTACAATTATCTGAATAGCAATATTTCCAGATAGCTCATAGCTCTATCTCACCTATGTGGGTCAAGGTAATCAATTCTATACATTAAGCTAAAAGCTAAGAGACTTGCGCATCATACAGGTTTTCCTAGCATGTAAAATGATTTGCAGCACTCCCATACTATCATCAAATACTCTTAGGCCAACCCTAAGAAGCAAGAAAAGTTGTAACTTTAACCTCAAGCCCATCCTTACAACTCAAAAACAAGAAAGTTTTAAATGCTAATGCACTAACACATATATGACACTGAATCAATAACATCAATTGTCATATTCGCATCACTAATGAACTATTTTACACACAAATTGCTTAAAGTAAAAACTGAGACATACCGTTTCCTGTGGCGTTTTGTCTTGAAATGTTCATCCCTCACTGTCACATTCGCGAAATACCGGCTGAAACAAACCAACCAAAAAAAATAGCAATTTAAATCAACAATCAACATGATGAAACTCTAAGTTAAACCAAAATAATCATCCTATATCTTAAATGGTATCTCACATTCTTACAAGCAAAGCAGTTTGGTGCATGGAAAATTAACCATCTTGACAAAAACAGTCAGAAACCAAATCCAGATCACTGTTCTACACTAACTAGAATTATAAAGTTAAAACGCTGATTGATGCTATGAATCTTATGTAACCAAAAATGCCTCTATACTGGCGTCGATCCCTGCAAGTAAGTGTTTGGTTGAAAGCAATCATATTTACACGTAACACAATCATTGTACATGAAATGTCAACTACTTCATTTATGCTTACCATTTCTCTTCCAGAAATTACATTAACGGCCGACATAAATATGGGATTATATAAATTGTTTACTAGAGCTTGACTCTTCCATAATTCAACCCCAGAAGTAATCCGTTGAGCTACAACACAGTTTCAAGCTCACTAAATGACACTTGCCCAACTTTTTGTGTTCGTGATTTGAGCAAAATACACCTTAATTACATGTACTATATGGATTCCCGTTCTATTTTAACACGTCTAGCACATAAGCATATTGCTATGCTCGACTCAAGGGCAAATTTGGCTAATTTAAGTCCAAAACTTCAAAAATTGACTAAAATCTTGAATCAAATATAGGCATAAACTAATGTAGGAAGTAAAAATTAGAACTTACTCGCAGTGTAAGCAATAGTATTGACCCATTCCAGGAAGGTCTTCGTCTACGGGCAACACAACATTCTCACCCTCCGGTTTCTGCAGTTGATCGTAAACGAGGTCGTCGCGTGGAAATCGATACAACAGTCAAGAAAAACACTAAAATACTCATAACTCAACTGTTAATTAATCAAAAATCAACTGAACTCAAACAAAAAAAATAGACAAATTCGTAAGTAGACAAAAGGATATCTTTAACAAGAAATTTGGAACGGCGAAACGTTTTGTGAGAATATCTCCGATGCTTGACTCTCCTGTGAGGACACTTCCCGCCCATTTTTTTTTTTTTTCTTCTTTGCAAGATTAGGGTTTTTCCGAGGGATCCTGCAAGAACCCTAATGTTCGAGTTCAGCAGGAAAGGATTAGAAAGAGGATTCTGTTTTGTGTTTTCAAGTCAGCAATTGGGCCTAAGTAAAAGCCCAAATGTATATTTATGGGCTGCAGTCAAGAAGTAATATATCAATGCATTCCGGCTCAAGTATTACTCCCTAAGTCCCTCCTTGGCATAGGGATGGCCAAACCGAACCGGAACCGGATCGGAACCGGAAAATCGGATCGGAACCGGATCGGAAAAGTCCGGAATCGCCATGAACCGTCACGAAAACCGGAACCGATTTGGATAAGGACCGGTTAAGGGTCACAAAAATGGTGAACCGGACCGGAACCGGAACCGTGAACCGGACGAAATTCATTGTTTTTCAATAGAACCGACCGAACCGACCGAAAAAGCCCGGAACCGACGAACCGGAGAAAACCGGAACCGTATTAACCGGAACCGTGAACAATCCGGGCCGGTTAAGGTTCATACATTTTTCGAACCGGAACCGGGCCCGAAACCGGTTTTGGTCATCCATACCTTGGCATAAAAAAAATAGAGAGTTACTATTTAAACCCCAAAAAACTATGAGTATACCTCATTACTAATATCACCCCAAATAAATTACACACACCCCTTTACTTTTCCTTTATACCCTTCCATTCACCCACTCACCCACACCCATTTCATTTAGAGAGAGAGAGAGAGAGAGAGAGAGAGAGAGAGAGAGAGAGAGAGAGAGAGAGAGAGAGAGAGAGAAGAAGAAGAAGAAGAAGAATGAACTGGGCCCACAATTGCATGTATGATGTTTTCCATTGGAGCGAATCCAAACATGACCTCTTTAATGTCTTGAAGACTTTGGCCGGCCATAGAAAATGAACTGGGACGGTGATTAGATAGAAAAGTGGAGAGGAAGAGGATTTAGGGAAGGGAACTGGTTTGGGTGAGGTCGTCGGCCGGAGGGAGAGGGGGTGGGTTAGTTTATTCCCTCAAAAAATCACCCAACCGTCATCTATGAAAAAATAGGGGTCGGCCGCTACCCGCCGACTCCGACGAAAAAAGTCGGCCACCACCTGCCGACTTTGGGCTTAAAAGTCGGCCACACCCGGCCGATTCTGGGAAAAAAGTCGGCCACCACCGGCCGATTCTGGGAAAAAAGTCATCCACCATTGGCCGATCCCTTGTTTTTCATAAAATTCACCTAATTTTTTTGAAATTATATGTCAAAAATTATTTGTATGAGCTAAATAAGTCATATACCTAAAAGAAATTATAATTTTTATTGAAATTATACTCTAAAATTTATATGCATAATTTTTTTAAAAAAATATATATATTCAAGACAAGATTAAAATGAGCAAATAATTTTTGGAGTATAATTTCAAAAAAAATTATATAACTTATTTAGCTCATGCAAATGATTTTTGTAGTATAATTTCAAAAAAATTAGGTGAATTTTATGAAAAAAATAAGGGGTCGGCCAGTGGTGGATGACTTTTTATTAAAAAGTCATCCGGGTATGGTGGAAAAAATTACAAAAAGTCGGCTGGGTGTGGTTGACTTTTTTCCCAAAATCGGCCGGTAGTGGCCGACTTTTAAGCCTAAAGTCGTCCGGGTATGGCCGACTTTTAAGCCCAAAGTCGGCAGGTGATGGCCGACTCTGGTAATTTCCGTTTTTTTATTTAAAAAAAAAATGTTAAAATTTTGAGAATGAGATTTTTTTTTTTTATAGAGAGAGAAAGTAAGGGGCTGGAAATGGGGGTTGGGGGGGGGGAGAGTGGTGAATGGAGTGAATGGAAGAAGATGAACAAAGGGGTAAAAAAGTAATTAACCTCAATGGCATTTTTGCAATTTTTTCATTTGGGGTTTACTAATAGTTTTTTGGGGTTTAAATAGTAACTCTCAAAAAATATTGCACTTCTTATTGTCATTTTTCAATAGTTTTAAGAGTTGGTCTTATAAAAAATTAGTTTTTTCTGATACTTAGAAAAAACGTGTTTTATTTTTTTCATTTGTGTCAGTGCCAATTTAACAAAAAGCCAGTGTGACAAAGTGTCAGTGCATGTGTAACAAAGTGCCAGTGTAAAAAAGTGTCAGTACATGTGTAACAGAGTGTCAGTGTAAACAAAGTGCCAGTGCATGTGTAACAAAGTGCCAGTGTAAAAAGTGTCAGTGTCAGTTTAACAAAGTGTTAGTGTAAAAAAGTGCCAGTGCATGTATATTAAGTGTCTGTTTATAAACTAACACTGGCACTTGGTTACACTAACACTGGCACTTTGTTACACTAACACTGGTACTTTGTTAAACTAACACTGGCACTTATTTTACACTAACACCGACACTTTGATACACTAACACTGGCACTTTAATACACTAACACTGACACTTTTTTACACTGGAACTGGCACTTTGTTACACATGCACTGGCACTAAGTTTCTGGACAAAGAGAGCTTTTAACTGGCATTTTTTTAGACGTGCACTAGTACATTTTTACCATAACCCTGGCAATGCAATTTTAGGTGACACCAAAAGAGAGTACAACAATACAATAGGGAAGAGAGTACAACAATTGAATGTTCATTAATTGATGAAGATTGTTCCAGTTCTGGATCGTACTGTCAGCTGCGGAGACCTTGAGTTGCTGGAGAGCAGAGAGGCTTGAAGAAGAAGCATTGCCGGCGTTCTCAATCTCCACATCGGAAGTAGCAACCTGGCACCTGATTATAGACGAATTCCAACCACCATTGCAACCTTTCTGGATAAGGGATTTTCGGGCAGTTCTCGAAATGGGTTTACATGAGGAAGATACAATTCCCAATTGATGAACCGAATTTGAGGAACAAGAAGAAGCGGTGGAGACGGCGGCATTGCTGAATAGAAGAGACTCAAGCTTGGCTCTAGCAAATGCACTCGAAACGGCCATTGACACCAATCAAATTGCCGAAAATCCAAACCCTTAATTCTCAGAAAATGGGGGAGGAGAATTTGGAGGGGGGATTTTGGTTGTTCAACGGATCGTTTCGATCTGAAAAGGCGTGTGGATTGGTTGGTTAATTGAGAAAAGGGAAACTCAATCGATCGAAGTGGTGCCGGTGAAGAACACGGATGAGAATGTGCTTCTGGGCGCCGCAAGCGAGGGGAAGAGTCGACGTCTTTTAAAAACGCGTTTTTTTCTAAGCTTGAAAAAAACGCGTTTTTTGTGAGATTTTGGCTAGTTTTAAAATATTTCTAAATAAAAATAGTTTTTTTAAATAAATTTAGTTTGATAGACTTGATGTAAAAACAAGTAGACTACATTTATTAAAAATATTGACACATCAAATATGATATTTATTACTATTTATGTCTCAAAATGAATGATCATAAAAAAATGCTCTCTTGTAAGAACAAATTTATCAAAATATTTCAAAATATTTGATGATCCTCCTCGATCATAATATATATAATAAATAATATGATGGAACATAAATATTTCAAAATATTTTGAAGATCAAACCTCTTACTTACAATAATACGTCATCCATGTATGCGACAAATTTAAAATTCAATATGTCATTTTAACTGCATAAACATCTGCACCTCCCTCTCTCTCTCTCTCTCTCTCTCTCTCTCTCTCTCTCTCTCTCTCTCTCTCTCTCCCTATGCTCTCAACTATGAAAATGGATCGCCGAAGAATATCATATCAAACTCAGTTATGAGACTAAAAGGAAAACATCATCATTGCTCAATTCAACAAATTCAGACGAACCAAAAAAAAAAAAGATAGCCCACACGAATTGACCCGAACGGACGAGGGCGAGACTCACATAGGTGAGTGAGAGGAAGAAAGGTGCAGGTAAAAATGGACATCTTGAAATGCTCGAAAATGGCTTAGCTAGCATATATTTTGCTTGAATTTGTTCCACACTATCACTATTAACACTCCTTTTATACAATAAGAGAAAGAAAGAAGATATCTAAGCATGTAAAAACGTTCAAAAAGCTTTTGGCCTCTTTTAACATTTGATGCCATAAGACATTATCCCTTCACTTTTGGAGGTGTGGGGAAAGGGGCCAATTGTCGGCTTGGCTATTTTGCTAAAAGTTATTCAAGATATTTTCTTTTGGCCACATGATCATACAACATTATATTTGTAAAGAAAACGTGGCCAAATGATTTCACATATCATGGGATATACTACCTAATTTGGGTGCTGAATTGTCTCCATTTATATATGTGTGTATATTAGAGAATATATTGTACTGCTTTAGTTTAGGAGCTAAATTAGATATACCATTGTATATATTTACTACTTTTCATCATCAATGGAATATAACAAATTCAATTCACTTCTTTTCATGGTATCAGAGCAACGCTGATCCTGAACCATTTCTACATTTACCCACCTTCATCTAGTCAATATACATGGCAGAGAAGGAAGAAACATCATTCAAATTTGATAACCCAAATGATCCCTTTTTCATGCATCATTCTGACCAACCTGGTCTAGTGCTCATCACACAACAACTCGATGAAGATAATTATAGCACTTGGAGTCGTGCAATGCTCATGGCTCTAAACATCAAGAACAAAGTGGGTTTCATTGATGGAACCATAAAACAGTCACCGCGACTTACGTCGCCTTATGTAAACAAATTGGGAACGATGCAATGACCTTGTGAAAGCATTGATTTTTAATTCAATTTCACAGGACATTGGGGCAAGCATAATCTATAATGATTATGTGCATGAAATTTGGTGAGATCTGAAGGAATGCTTTTCCCACGCAGATAGTCACCTCTTCCGCATCAAAGAAGCCATCCACCATTGCAAAGAAGACAACATGACTATTGGAGCTTATTACACTAAGCTAAAAAATCTATGGGATAAGCGTGATGCATTAACTTGCATACCAACGTGCGCTTGTAACACTTTAAAGGAAGTTCTGCAATTCCAGCAAAATCAAAAGACCATAAATTCCTCGTGGGACTCCATGAAGTCTATGCCAGCTTTTGAGGACAAATTCTTCTCATGAATCCATTTCCTAATGTCAATAAAGCCTACTCCCTCATCCTTCAAGACGAAAAACATCGAGGAATAGCAAAAGGGAGCATGCCACTGAAAAGCTTCGGCCTTTATTGTCAGAAACAGTTCGAGAAATCCGGAGAATACCCATATCAAATGTGGTACATGTGACAAGATTGGGCATACTTCAGACACATGTCGATCCCATCTCAAATGTGACTATTGTGGCTGGCAAGGTCATACAATTGATGTTTGTCAGAAATTGTAGAAGGCAAATACCTCAGGCAACAAGTTTGATCAAAAGGATCGCAAGCACTTTACATCCAAGGCTAATAATGTGAATGCACCTGCAGCAAGCACTACCCTATATGCCCTCACTGCTGAACAACATCAGTACCTCACAAAACTCATTGATAAGAGTAGGGCTAGATCCATGGCTAATCATGTTGGGAGTGCGTCAACAATAAGCGATGTCTCAGGTATTGTTCTTTGTTCTTCCGTTACTGTAAGAGAAAAGTTCTGTATACTTGACACTGGATCCACTAATCACATGGTTTGCTCTCCCGATTTATTATCTACTAGTTCTCCTGTTACCAATCGAACCGTACTTTTACCAAATGGAACTCTTACTGCAGTCACACATATAGGCGATATCGCATTCGCTGAGTTCGTTTTACATGATTTGCTTTGTGTGCCATCCTTCAAACTAAACCTAATTTCCATTAACAAGCTTGTTCAAAATTCCAATTACTTAACCATTTTCACTCATACTGCCTGTATATTGCAGGACCAACGATCGAGGAAGATGATTGAGATGGGAACTGAGCAAGGAGGACTCTACTACCTTGATACCTCACAAACAACTAGATGCATTGCAGTGACCACATCATACCCTTGCTCCCCAAAAGTTTGGCACCAGCGTCTTGGCCATTTATCAAATAAATCGTTTTATTTACTTTCTCGTTCAAATGCAAAAATTGATTGCTGTGACATTTCAAAATGCTTTATTTGTCCATTAGCCAAACAAACACATATGCCCTTTCCTTTGAGTCATATTTCTATCGTAGCACCATTTGAATTGATCCATGTTGATATTTGGGGAGGTTATCATGTTCCTTCCATTACATGGGCAAAGTATTTCCCTCACAATCGTTGACGATTTTACTCGTTGCACATGGATTTTCTTGTTGCACCATAAGTCTGACTCTATGACTCATATAACTATGTTCACAAACTTTGTTGAAACACAATTCTCATTGAAATTCAAAGTCCTTCGCAGTGATAATGGCCCGAATTTGTGATGAAAAAATTTTACATGGAAAAGGGTATCATTCAAGAAACCACTTGTGTTTCTACTCCACAACAAAACGGAGTAGCCGAAAGAAAACATCTCCACCTTCTAAATGTAGCTCTAGCCTTGCTATTCCAAGCTAAACTTACAAAGAAATTTTGGGGATATGCCATCTACCTCATTAATCGAACCCCGACACCTCTACTCCATGGAAAAACACCTTTTGAAATACTTTTCCAAAAACAGCCTACATATCACCGATTACGAGTATTTGTTTACTTGTGCTTTTTGCCTCGACACATCACCAAAATCATATCAAGTTTGATGCTAGAGCTATCAGGTATATTTTTTTAGGATATACTTATGCTAAAAAAGGATACAAAGTTTATGACCTCACAACGGGTAAGACATTCATCTCTCGTGATGTTATTTTTCATGAGCAGATTTTTCCTTACTCCCCTTCCGTTGCAAACCCATTTCCAAAATAAACCCTAGCCTTAGATTATGATGATGACAATCCCAACATAAATATACCATCCAATATCAACACGCCTTCACCAATAGAACTTCCCCAAGATACTTCCCCCAATATGGAAACTTCACCTGAAGACACTTCTTCTCATATCACTGAAGCCACCGTTCCTAAAATTCCAAACCAATCCATGTGTTTGATCCGTTCCACAACTATTCCTGGTCATCTTCGAGAGTATCATGTTGGTGTTCCTCTTCCCTCACGACTTGTTCCATCATCTAACTCGGTCTTGGTTCAGCGCACATGTACTTCACATCCTTTATCTAACGTCCTCTCTTATAATAGATTATCTCCTAAACATCGTGCTTTTACTGTTTTCATTTCGACAGAGAAGGAACCATCATCTTTTGCACAAGCCAATTGTGATCCTAAATGTCGTCTTGCAATGCAACAAGAACTTGATGCTATTAAGGCTAATGGAATGTGGTTCTTGCAGCTATTACCCCATGGAGAGAAACCAATTGGGTGTAAATGGGTTTATAAGATAAAGCACCGGTCAGATGGAACCGTTGAACGGTACAAGGCTCGGTTGGTTACAAAGGGATATAATCAAATCGAAGGTCTGTTACAGGATATTGCATATTCCTCGGCAATTCGTTAATTTCCTGGAAGACCAAGAAGTAAACAACAGTATCTCGATCTAGTGCAGAAGCTGAATATCGATCGATGGCCTCAACTTGCTGTGAAATTACATGGTTGAAAGTAGTTCTACAAGATTTAGGGATTGAGCATTCACATCCCATTATCCTATACTGTGACAATCAAGTTTCCCTACACATTGCCTCAAACCCCGTCTACCATGAACGAACAAAGCATATAGAAATTGATTGTCATCTTGTGCGAGAGAAAGTTCAAGAAGGAATGATCAAGATGACTCACATTTCTACTTCAAAGCAACCAGCTGACATCTTTACGAAACCATTAAGTTCTACACATTTCTAGACATTACTCAGTAAGTTAGGAATTATCAATATCAATTCCAAACTTGAGGGGGAGTGTAAAGAAAACGTGGTCAAATGATTGCACATATCATGGGATATACTACCTAATTTGGGTGCTGAATTGTCTCCATTTATATATGGGTGTATATTAGAGAATATATTGTACTGCTTTAGTTTAGTAGCAATATTAGATATAGCATTGTATATATTTACTACTTTTCATCATCAATGGAATTTAACAAATTCAATTCACTTCTTTTCAATATTAACTCGTGATAATACATAATATGCTTTTCATTTTGTATAATTAAGTGTTATTTCGTAGTATCATTTTTTATTGTATTTAATTTTGTTAATATTCTTTATAAGTCATATATATATATATATATATATATATATATATATATATATATATATATATATATATATATATATATATATATATATATATATATATATATGGATTTTGTTAGGATACCCCCTTCAAGAGTATCCTAACACTTGGCCCATATTTTTATGACTAAAATACCCTTTATTTTGTGAACTTGCATATGTATAATGAGGGCAAAATCGTAACTTCAAGTCCTACAATTAAGGCTACCAAAATTGACTTCATTTTCCTTTCCTTTTTTTTTTCCTCTCTCTCTCTCTCTCTCTCTCTCTCTCTCTCTCTCAAGTCCCTATAAACTCGTCATCTCCGTCGCTCATCATCTTCTTCATTTCTAAACCCACTACCTCCCTAAATCCCTAGAAGCTTCGTTTCAACAATGGCGACTTCATTTACAACGCTGGTAATCTGAAAACCCTAACTAAATCTCAACACTTCTCTTTTCAATTAGATATAAATAAGCATTTCTTGCTTCGAATTGATTTCCGTTTACTTTTTTGTGCTTTTCGCAGTCGAATGTGGGTTCACTCTCCGGTCTACCATGTCGACTAACTTGCTTCCTCCTCCGACGTACGAGAGAGAGAGAGAGAGAGAGAGGAAAAAAAAGGAAAAGAAAATGGAGTCAATTTTGGTAGCCTTAATTGTAGGACTTGAAGTTACGATTTAGCCCTCATTATACATATGCAAGTTCACAAAATAAAGGGTGTTTTAGTCATAAAAAAATGGGCAAGGTGTTAGGATACTCTTGAAGGGGGTATCCTAACAAAACCATATATATATATATATATATATATATATATATATATATATGGGAGAATGCCCCATAAATTCTAAAAAAGTTTCATAATGTCTCATATGTTCTTTTCTATATTATATTATCATGTTGTATTATTCTGTAATAATAATGCATAATATTGCATACTCATATAATACAACATTGATGAAGACAGGTGGAACCAACGATCAGCTACCGGTGATCGGATTCTGGACGATTTCCGACGGTTGGTGGACGGTGACCGAATTTCGGCAGGCGACGACGGACGGTGGTGGCGGTGGGCGCGATGGTGGTGGCGGGAGGCGTATTGAGGATGTTCTATCATAATTTTTAAATATTGCATATAGAATGTAGTATAATATAATACTAAATAAGAACTTACGGTGCATTTAAACTAATGAGGAACTTGAAAGGAATTAATTTGTCCCAAAAGTAACATATGGGTAAAATTCTCTATATATACTTGTACATATTTTATTTTATGGTAATTTGTACTAGAATGTTTTTTGTTAATGTGATATTTGTTTGGTAACATATAAAAAACGAAGGGCTTCGAACCCTAGTACCTCTCGGCCAGACCAAAAATTCATAAATATACATGGAATTGTCAAAAATTCATATAAACTTACGCTCCTACCAGTTGTCTGCTATACATAAGGTATAAGACTATAATTACTCTTATACATTAGGTATAAGAGTAATTTTTTTTTACAATTTTTTACATTTTCTTAAAAAATAATAAAAGAGACTCATATTTTATTAACTAGTTCGCTCATATACCTAATGTATAAGACTTGAAAAAATACAAAAAAATATATAAAAAAAAGATTATGAGACAGAAATAGCATTTTAGTGCATGTGTTGGTTAAGGTGTGAATGAGAGGAGAGAGGGGAGGGAGGAGATTTATAGAGTCGTCAATTTGGGAGTGTCTCATCAGGACGACCAGTTCCGCTATATAAATGGGACGGATGAGACAGTATATTCTAAGCCCATATAAAAGCGGAAATATTTGGAACAACCTGTTTGGGATGTGAAATAAGACGGGATGAGACGGGACATCTCGTATTATTTATTAATTTTATTTTGAACCCCTTAATCCTAATTTTTTGAACTTATGTCGCATTTATTTTTATTATCTCAACTAATTGAATGTAAATAGTTGGATTTTCTTATGGCATTTGATCAATGATAGTTTCTAGTATTAGTAAATAGGACATGTATGTGAATTAGGGATGGCCAAACCGGACCGGAACCGGACCGGAACCGGAAAACCGGACCGGAATCGGACCGGAAAAGCCCGAAACCGCCATGAACCATCACGAAAACCGGAACCGGGATAACCGGAACCGGTTTGAATAAGGGCCGGTTAAGGGTCACAAAAATGAGTGAAGCCAGGATAGGAGCCGGAGCAGTGAAGCCGGACGAAATTCATTGTTTTTCAATAGAGCCAGGGCCAGGAGCCGGGACCGGAAAAAGCCGAGCCGGACGAACGGGAGCCCGAAGCCGGATTAAGCAAGTGAACAATCTGGGCCGGTTAAGGTTCATACATTTTCCGAATCAACCGGCGGTTCCGGAACCTAACCGGCCGGAACCGATTTTGGTCATCCATAATGTGAATGCGACAAATGTAAAGTCTGATGAGATTTCAATATATATATATATATATATATTTATATATATATATATATATATATATATATATATATATATATATATATATATATATATATATATTAGTTTGTATTTTTAAAGCAATAACTGCCTTAATTGTGGTATTTTTTTAATTTATGTTGTATTTACTTTCTGTAATTCTAATTGCACAAATATCTCTTATGTCCGCGTCTTTTTGACCCGGATTAGATGAGACGGGTTGGAAAATTTCAGACCCGCGAAAAATTTGGGACGTCCCGTCCCATACTGCGAAGTTACGAGATTCTATAGGCCCGTCACGTTCTGTTTCTTTTTCCCGAATTGACAACTCTAGTTTATATGTGAGAGAGTGGGGTGTTGAGTGTATAAGGAATTTTGATTTGAATTTCGAATGTATATGAATTTTAGTAAATTATGTGGGTTTTTATAGATTTTGATTTGAGTTGAGGGGGTCTTAAGGAATTAAACGATAAGATTTCCCTTATTTTTCTAATTTATTCAATTTCCTTTAATTTACAGTTGAATCAAGCGGGAACAAGCATTTTTGAGCCACCTTAATGTATGTTTATTACACCTTACCCCCTCTATGTTCAAGAAATGGCATACTGAGTCCAACTTCGATTTCATCAGCTAGTACCTATCTTTTAAACCCATTCATCCTATTAAACAAAGGACCTCACCATGGTCGTGTGCTTCACATTGCTTATTTAACACATAAAGCTGGAAAACATGCATTAAAAATAAACACATTTGTGAATTGCAAAGGGGTATAATCAAGTTGAGTCGAGTTTTGCATACTCGATCTCAAAGCTCGTTTAATAATCATCGAATTCGGACTAACTTATTGTTCGAACTCGAATCAAATCGAATTTCAAAATTTGCGAGTGAGAAACTTGAGTCGTTACCAAACTCGAGTTTTAAAAGCTTTTAGCAACCCGAGTCGAGTTTGAACCTATTGCTCAAAGAGATAGATTTGTGTTTATAATTGGTTTATTGTTGAGTCGAGTTCAAGCCAATCGCAAACAAAGTAAAATCAAGCCTGCCATTGAACAAGGATCGACACGATAACAAAATGAGTTTGAAATTTTGTTCGAGCTCCAGTTTTTTTTTTTTTTCAAGTCAAGCTCACAAAAAAATCCCGATGCATATACACAGGAGTAATTCATTCCAACTTCATTGCATAGTAGAGAAAATCAGACAACAGGGATGTCATACTTCCTCACATAAGGTTCAAGTTTCTGTAGCAATCCAAAAATCTAATACAAACAACATCTCTCCTACCACATCCAGAGTCAAAATCTTTAAAAGAATAAAAAAGTCAACTTTTCAAGAACAAATACAATTACCTTCGAGGATAAGTCAACTAAAAATTTGTCCAAAAGACCCTCAAATGTTTCAAACAGCCCGGAAATTTTTATATCTAGGCGAAGATGACTGCATGGGGGGGGGGGGTGTTCCATCCACTTGCAGCATAATATTTTACACAATATACAGAGGTGAAATTACCAAATTACCCATGGTAAATAAATCTCGTTAGAATTTAGTGACTAATGCTGCTCATTCTTAACACGCGCCTTCAATATTCCTGGAAGGGGAGGAGAGCTGGGAAGCCTACCACCAGGTAGGCTTGGCCTTGAAGGAAGAGTGATTTGAGGCTGAAACATGGCAGGCGTACTTGATCCTTCACCTCCGTCTTCATATAAAGTGACTGACATATCATCATTTTGTGGTCGGTTACTTAAATTCATTGCCTTGAGGACATAATTATCGTCGTGTAGCTCAAAGGGGGTGCTGCAATTAGTTATCCAAGGAAAATTAACAGTCAGAGATGTTTGTGATACCCTGAATATATACTCCCCCCGTCCCATAAAAAAGTTCCCATTTCCTACTTTTGTTTGTCCCAAAAAGAAGTCTTATTTCCAAATTTGAGTGTTTAAAATAAGTGAACTTCCTAAACTAAATGTTTGAGTTGTCATTTGCTACAAGCATAATTCTTACTTTCATTAAGGATAATGATGGAAAGGAAAATATATCACTAATATGTTTGAATAGTCAAATGGGAAAATATACAACACTAGGGGATTCCCCAAGTGTTGAAGTCGCATGATGATCTCTTTCGGTAATCCCAAAAAACAAAATTATAGGGGGGGGGGGGGGTCGAATTCAAAGAGTGACCTCTTACCTGCTGAAGTCGAAATGAACCAGTTGCATATCTTCTGATATTTCCACCTCAACAGTGGCATGAGGACGGGTCTACAATTCAAAAAATGAAAAGAAAAAAAAATAGATAAAACACCATATGACTAAGAGGAATAAATGAACATTTGACACCATGCAAGTCAAGGGTAAGACAAATGGAACAATAGATAGATCGCCTGGATACAAAAGGGATATCAAAGTAAACAAAAATAGCAGAGAAGAGCCAACTTTATAGACCGATTCACTAAATTATTGCAAGTACTTTCAATCTTTTATCAATATATACTACTACCTCTGTCCCAAAATGAATGTCCAAAAAAACTCTCAAATCTGCTCTCGATCAAGATCAAATTTGAATTTTTTTGGACATTTATTATGGGACGGAGGGAGTAATATAATGAGAGTGGTGAAAATGAACAGTCGTAATGAAGCATTTTTCTGATGGCCAATTCTACCCAAAATGGAAATGAACACTAGCATGCCTTTATGTGGTGCCCAATCAAGGGTATCGATACACTTGGGGGAGGGGGGGAGGGGGCTAATTAATACTAGTGCATTGCTAACCTAGTGTACACAACCATTAGCAAATACTCCCTCCATCCCATTTAGATGCTCCCATTTGCCATTTTCGTTTGTCCATTAAGATAGTCCCATTTTCCAAATTGTTAGGTTAAAATCATTGAACTTCCAAAATTGCCAACCAAAGAAGAAGGGAAGAGGATGAGAGTCAACCAAGGAAGAAGAGGGAGTAATGGAGTACTCCCTCTGTCCCAAAATATCGGGAAAAAAAAATTCAAATTTGCTCTTGATCAAGAGCAAATTTGAAACTTTTTCGACATTCATTTAGGGATGGAGGGAGTAATAATTAAAACTCATTAAGATTAGTGATGGAAATGAAAATACGATATTAAATTGTTTGAATAGTCAAATAGGACTATCATTGTGGGACAAAGGGAGTAATTGTTTATACTTAAGGTGAACATATGTTCTTTTTCCAACTTTCCTTGATGGTAAGTTTTTCATACTTCAAACTTACCCTTCTTTCTTTATTTGATCTTTCAAAAGGGGTTGTTATAACACCACATCAACAAGAAACACAAGATGCTATCTGAAAAGTTTTTAACACTGTGTAGAAGTATTATAACAAATCTCTCCAAGCAATTTTACCTGCACCAGTATAAAAGGTAAAGCAACTCCACCACTTGGAGCATTTCCGGAGCTGTATAACTGCTCATTCCTTTGTATAAGGTTCTGAAGACCTACATACTAGGTTAGATAAATGACAAAGTCAGGAAATCATGATGATTAGACAGAATAAAAAAAAAATTGAAGTAAAAATCATATGAACAGTTTTCTGATACAGTCGACACTTACTTGATCCTTGAGTTCATGCAAATAGGCAGCTTTCTTTTCAATCCTACTCCTCAGTCCAAGACGTTCACTCTGACATGGAAAACAAAAAAGGGTCAATAAAGTCCGTCTTTCTAGACTCCATCCAAGAATAATTGTCCTCTATTCCATTTTGAAGCATCACAAAAATAAGTGTCCTCATTCACTTTTAAACAAGTTTTTCAAACCAGTTGTCCATCTAAGCCTTCTAAGTGTGGGATAGAAAAGCAAATGGGCCCTACTGATTTGAGTCCACTAAAATCAACTTGATGGTATAAAATCACTTAAAGTCCTACACTTCATTAGGAGACACTTACATCAGGACGGATGAAGTACTAAATTACTTTATCCGACAGATATTTTAATTATCTAATTCCTTCATTAGCAAATAACCGACCACTTTGAAACACTAAACAGTACGCCTATTGAGGCAATTTCAGTTGTCCCCCAGTATAATGTTTTTCTGCCCTGAGTTGAGCTCGAGAATTCCACTATTTAGTTGCGAAAAACAACCAAAAAGAAAGAAAACGGTTCGAGTGGACCACTTCCCTCTTCAATATGCAAACTTTCTAGCAGATGGACAGTTAGAAAATGGGAGAGAAAAAGACCTTTAGCTCTTCAATATCATTCAAGCTAGTTCTAGGAAGGCCCTTCCACTGTATTTCTTTTTTGTCTTTAGAAATTATGTCCATCGCCATGAGAACGTTCAGCGCATCATATACCCTTCGACGAATATTCTTTTCATCATATTGTTGCTGTGATAAAATAATCAAACAGAAAAAATCCTGAATCAGTTCTGTATATAACATTTTCAAACATAGACATGACTCTAAACATTTCAAGAGCAAAATTCACATACCTGATCAGGGGGTCCAACACCATTAATAGGTTCTGCAAATTCTGCCACAAGTTCATCTGCAACCTGGAAAGTAAATCATGGAAAAGCTGTTTTAAGGATCAAGCATATAAGTATAATTATCCGCTTGCTTGGACAAGTATGTAAACCAAGGATAACTGGACAAATTAAATAATGTGTGGCTGCAGGACATAAAAGTTAATGGTAATGCTGCAAGATATAATTTGAAGTATTTAACCTTGGTATCAAACTAAAATTAACTATGAGGTTGGATATCTTTTTTCTTTTTTTGATAGGTAAAGAGGTATATATAAACAAAAAGCGTCGAAACAGGTGACGCATCCTTTGTACACTAGAAGTATACTGAACTAAAACGCCTAGCCAACTACAAAACTATCCAAAAACTCTACAAAAGAATTATAAGAAGTCGGCACCGACTCCTTACACCAAAAATATAGCATATGAAGAAGGGGACCACCCCCCCCAAACAATTTCTTCTACATCGCTTATAGAGAGACCAACTAAGAAAGAGCTCCTTCGATGAGTTAGGCATAACCCACGATAGCTGGAACAAACTAAAATGAAATTCCAAAGCTCCCTCACAATCGTGCAATGCATCTCAAAAGCCCTGGAATACCTTTCCTTCCATAGTATCCAACAAACTCCCGAGGGGGGGGGGGGCAGCTTTTCACTGTGCCCCCAAACAATTTCTTCTACATCGCTTATAGAGAGACCAACTAAGAAAGAGCTCCTTCGATGAGTTAGGCATAACTCACGATAGCTGGAACAAACTAAGAATGAAATTCCAAAGCTCCTTCGCAATCGGGCAATGCATCAAAAGATGATTTACACTTTCTCCGCCCCTTTTACACATAAAGCACCAATTAACATAAATATTCTTGCGAGTCCGTAGGTTATCACCTGTGAGGATAGCTGCATTTGTGGTCTCCCAAAAAAAAGGCCACTCTTACCGGGGCCTTTGATTTCCAAATTGTTTTCCATGGAAAAATAGGCCTAATAGTGTTTGTCAAAATATGATATAACGATTTAACAGAGAAGCAATTGCCTTTAAACCCCTTCCAAATGACTTTGGCCTCTCCATCAACAAAAATTTGTTGTGAATAAAGATTATCAAAAAGTATCAAAAGCAAATCTAACTCCCAGTCTTGAAGATGCCTTCTCAAAAGTGGACTCCAAGTGATTGAACCTTCGTGAACACGTAACCAACTTATCCTTATTAGAAGCAATACTATAAAGATCTGAGAAGGCACTTATTCTTCCGGAATTTGACTCGAGAGCCATTACCTAATTAAAAAGGAATATTTTGTTGAGATAAATCCCAACCTTTTCGAATCTCAATCCAAACACTAACCCCATGGAATGAAGACACCTAATTAAGGAACCACAAGTGTTCACCTTCCTCGTACTTCCCGACCACCACTTTCCTCCAAAAAGCATCCCTATCTACCAAGAATCTTGGATATCTTTCAAAAATATAATAAGAATAATAATAACAAAATCTTTTACATAGTGTATATTCCCTTCGTCCCGGACTAAGAGTTCTACCAAGGGTTTGCACGCTTATTAAGAAAACACTAAGAAATGAGTACACAATGGCAGTAGAATAGTTAATAAAAAATAAAACCAATCTTACATCAGCACATTCCCTGTCACCTAATAATCATGTGAATAATCAACAATGCAATTTTCATATCAGATTGCCACATACTGTTGATAAGGATATTCCTGTCCATACATGCCCTTCGTATGATATGTTTTTACTTTGAAGCAAAATAATATTAACACGGCAGAATATCATGGATGGCCAGTCATAACGTAGAGTATGCTAATGCATTTCAAAACAACATAGAGCACAATTGGATTATAGAATCAACATAATGCGCAAGAAAATGAGAGCATGTGTACGTGTGTGTGTGCATGTATGCATGTTCAGAATAAGTTCTTTTCTCTCATCTCTTCCGTTAGTCAACTGTGCCAAACCTAGTAAGAACTTCAGATTTGATCCTATACGACCTATAAGATAAAACAGGAGAATGAATGCATTTGGATTTGGGTTGTAACAATATACTGTATATGATTAGTTTCCTCAAAGTCTTGTGTAGCTGTCGTCAAATAGCACTAGAGAGAGAGCATTATCTACTAAGATACACCCATCTACATCAACCATAGAAAGCAGAAACTCAACTATAACTAGTAGAACACAACTTATAACGTACTTCTCAATAATAAAAAGTGATAATGATCATTATGAAATAATAAATGCACATAAACTGCCTAACCTCATTATAAGTTGTTCTTCCCTTGCTTTCCACTTTCTCGCACACTAGGCATAACAAGAGGCAGCATACATCAATACAAAACCGTAGTGGAAGTGGCAGAAAAATAGTACGGAAAGAAGAGAACTTCTCAGTACCAAAAGAAATGAGCCATATCATTCTTGCCTGACCGTCCATATATAATATTTCTGAATGAAAAAACAAAATCAAGTAAACAGAGTGACACGGATGATATACCTTTCATGCTAAACTGGCGGAGTCCTCTGCCGCTTTTATCCCCTCCAGCTGCACGTTGACCTCTTTTTTTCTTTCTGTTGCTGAGAAACCTCAAAATCGGTAAGTGTTGCAGTAATATTATATAGGAAGAGAGACACTAAAAGAGAAACAATACTGACCAATACGAGGTACCATGATGGGATTTTGTCAGAACACGACAAGATTGTTACAGTAGCAAGAACTATCAACAACTTACAACAAAAGCACAAAGCAGGAGCAAGTTCAACCTCACGTCATACAGAGGTTTAGTAAAAGCTCCTTACTCAACCTGGCCCAATGAAGAGAGATATGCTTGCTAGAGCAGCCCCAAAAACTTACAAAGTCAAGCAAGTATGATATGCTCCCTCCGTCCCGAAATGATCTTCCTACTTTTTTATTGTCACTACGAAGGTATTTTAAGCAATAAATTTAAGTTAGTTTAGTTATCCTAATATTAAAATTTGTTATTGATACACCATTATAAAAATTATCAATAACAAGTTCTAGATGTTCATTAGGATAAATAACCCAAAATTATTGCTCAAAGTACCTTCGTGTTGACAACAAAAAAAGTAGGAAGATCATTTTGGCACTGGGGGAGTAGATTACACTGTTCTCAGCTAAATGAGCTTTACATCTATGTTTATGAGGGATTCAACCGCTTGTCTGCTCACCTAGACATGTCTTGTCCATCCATGATCTACTTAAAAACAAATTCACACAGAATATGTCCACTAAGCAGCGCTACTTTGCATCCTCCATAAATATTCTTTAAGACAAATAATACCCAAAAAGCATCGGACTGACCGCCAAAAAGGATGACATAAATTACACCATCCCATGCTAAGGAGTTTGTAAAGTTACCAAAGAGTTCAATATCCTGTTATGTTGTGTGGCAAGCTCAGTTTATCAGTATATCAACTTCAAAGCAAGCAATTAATCAAAACCAAGTCGTCTTAAAAGTAATGCAATCATCTTTCAAAAAAAAAAAAAAAAAGTAATGCAATCACTAGAGGAAGTAGAAGCTGACTAGCTCCGTAATAAAGCTTCCGCTCCTCCATGAACATTCTTAAGACAAAGCCTACAGAAACCGCCTCAGACTGACACCCCCCCCCTTCCCATTTCCTCAAATGCATCAGTAATTTCAAAACAAAATAAAATAAATTTGGTTTCACTGTGCTCTCTAAGACCTACCACGATACAACATTCTCACAGTTCATACATTACAAACGAAACTCAGAAGTACCAACAATTCCCAACCAATCAGAAGCACAATTCATAGGGTTTTGTATGCTCCAAACAAAGAAACCACAACACAAATTTAGCAGTATAATCACAATAACACAAATTAAATTCAACAATATTATCTCACCCAACAGCTCCTTGAGATCCAGCATCATCAGCGGTAATATCAAGATGGTTCAGCCTCAAAAAAGTGTTATCACTAGCCGGTGTAACAGCCATAGCCGCCTCACTCCGGCTAGACGGAGACCCCACGCTTCCACTAGTAGACACCGATTGGCCGGAAACCGTCGTACCCCACGACCTAGTAACTCCTCCTCCTCCTCCTCCTTTACCAATTCCTGCTGGGTTTTTCTCCCCATCTTCTAAATTACTCGAACCGTTCACCATTATCCAACCCACCAAATACCATCAACCGTCAGGGAATTCAAGACAGACCCAGATGCAAACGGAGCAAAAAGATTCTGGGTCTTCACCCAAAAAAAGTATTGGGATTGAAAATCTAAGCAGGTGTTCGCTTGAGTCCAAAACAAGGATATTCTTTCTTAATTTGTCTCTAGACAATTTCTCTCTCTAAAAATCGAAAGGGGACTGGGTATGGCGTGTCGCCGGCGATTGGAAGTGGCCAGTGGCGGTAAAAAGAGGGAGGAACGTGTTGATCTAAGAAAAAGGGGTGGGGAGAGAATGTGTGTGAGTGTTGGTGAGGTAACGGGAGAAGGAGGGAAATGCAATGAGGGTTTGTACAAATTATTTTGCTTTAATTTTTACAGTTTGGTTCATTTATCAAATACTCCCTTAACTATTTGTAACTTCCAGTCAACCCCCCCCCCTTTATTTTTTCTATTTTTTTGTTTCCTACTTTCTTGTCATTTTTCTTCTTTTTCCCTCTCTATTTTCTAATGATTAATTTAATTATATTTTGACCAAATATTTAGAAATAATTAATAATATCAATACATTTTAAAATTTATTTTGATGGAGTATATCATTAAAAATACTACAAATCTTTTTTAAAGATAATTAAATCAACATAAATTATTAATCAAAATTCAATTAAGTTGATTATAGATATGAAATTATCTTTTCTTTTTTTCAAGAGGTGGGAATAATTGACTTGAATATATATTCCAATAAAAAATTAGGTAAACTTCCTACTCTTTATCTAATATGAAATTATCTTTTCTTTTTTCCCTCTCTATTTCCATGATTTTATTTTTGTATTATTTACTTCATTTTAAATATAGAGGTATACTTCCTACTCTTTATCTAATACTAGTATTGCACCCATGCGTTGCATGATATAATCAAAATTTTGTTATATTAGCATATTTTGTTTAAATGATGTTATATAATTATAATATATTAATTATGAGTCCAAAATAATTTACACTAAAATTAATTTATAATAAAAAATTAAAACTAATGAAAGTATACACAGATTATAATTTTTTAACCAACACAATTAATATTACAAATTTTGGAAGCTTTTTGTATACACATATTTCATGATGTGAGGAACTTCAGTGATTATTTCAATAGAAATTGTTATTTTAAAATATTTTTTCTTAAATGATTTATTTTACTACTTTGTTATTTTACTATTCATTATATAATTGTAAAATTGAAAATTTAGAATAGCAAGCGTTTTTATGCATTTTTGCTAAAATAAACATTTTTTAAATATTCCTAAATCAAAAGTTTGATAATCATTTATTTTTAAACATTTAATTTATGATAATAAAAAAATAGTGAAAGAAATTTAGTAAAAACGTTTATAACAAAGCTTTTTATAAAAAAGACAATTTTAAAACAAAAATTTCTTACATTGTAGTTTATTAAGAGACAAAGTAGTAGATTAAAACAAAATCATCTACTTATTCAACGTACTTAGTAGCCTTATCATGACAACAATTGTATCGACTTTTGGTTCTGTTTATAATTTGTATAATTTTGATATAATTGAATAAACAAAATCAAAATTAACAACTACAGTTAAAACTAATGTAACAATTTATCCAATTTTTTTAGTGAAATAAACTCCCCAAAACAATAAATCTTAAATCAACATGAAATAATGGCTCCTTCGTCGAAAAGTGCATGACACCGAAAAGTTAGCAAAGTCTTTTATGTATTAATATTTTCATCTGTATAATGTGGGGGATCAATTAAACCTGTAAAATACTAGTAAATAAAATAATAAGAAATAAAATAAACATGAAATAATAAAATTTCATCTATATAATGTGGGGCATCAACAAAAAAGTTCAGTTAGATTATACTCTCTCCATCCTATTATAAAATATACACTTACTATTTGCTCAGAAATTAAGGAAAAATGTTTGTGTATTGAGTGTTGTGAGTATGAAAAATGAGGTTGGAGAGAGAAAATGAGTTGTTGTTCTGATTATGATATTCGAGATTCATTAATATAAAAATAATAAAATATTTCCATTTTAAAAAGTATATACTCCCTCCGTCTCACTCGACTTAGGATCAATTTTCATTTTGGGCGTCCCACTCGACTTATAATATCTCAAAATGACAAGTTTATATTATTTTTATATTTAATGAGAGTCACTTGTTATACTTATAACAACAATCTCCTTACTATGCCCCTCACTCATTCTCTCTCATATTTTACTTTTTATACTCACAATACCTCCTACACTCATTCTCTGCTCTTATTATATATATATTAATATTTCTTAATTCATGTGTCGTAAGAGAAAATCCTAAATCAGATTAGACGGAGAGAGTAGTTTGTAGTGGGATGCCCTGTAAGAAAAGTGTGTAGTTTGTAATGAGACAAAAGGAGTATATTTTTAAAAATTAAATAAATAATGCCAAAAGTATTCATGTTGATTTTTTTTATTTTTTTTTGTGAAAAAAAATCATATTGATGTTAAAAATAATAAAAAAAAGGGTTGACGATAAGAATAAATAATTGATAAAAAGAATATTGTTGAATTGAATATAAGCTCAATTCTTTTGCAATATATTTTAGTTCTTTTATTTTCAAATACTTATTAGGACATCATTAAAAATACTCTCAACAATAGCTTTTAAAATTATCACTATTTTGAAGGGAAATTCTTATTTTTGAATGTTAAGCATATCAAAAGACACTATTCTCTTTTTATATATATATATATATAGATTAATATTTCTTAATTCATGTGTCGTAAGAGAAAATCCTAAATCAGATTAGACGGAGGGAGTAGTTTGTAGTGGGATGCCCTGTAAGAAAAGTGTGTAGTTTGTAATGAGACAAAAGGAGTATATTTTTTAAAATTAAATAAATAATGCCAAAAGTATTCATGTTGATTTTTTTATTTTTATTTTTGTGAAAAAATTCATATTGATGTTAAAAATAATAAAAAAAAAAGGGTTGACGATAAGGATAAATAATTGATAAAAAGAATATTGTTGAATTGAATATAAGCTCAATTCTTTTGCAATATATTTTAGTTCTTTTATTTTCAAATATTTATTAGGATATCATTAAAAATACTCTCAACAATAGCTTTTAAAATTATCACTATTTTGGAGGAAAATTCTTATTTTTGAATGTTAAGCATATCAAAAGACACTATTCTCTTTTCATATATATATAGACTAGTGTAACTCCCGTGCGATGCACGGATAGCTAGACGAAAATTCATACAAATATAACAGGAAGTAGAAATGTTTGTGTACATTGTAAAACAATTTTTTGAAAACTATATTATTGTACAAATATCAGATTGAAGGTCACTAAAATAAATATATATTTAAGGCATAGTTAGTTTGGACGAAATGCGTTTTATACGTAAATTCCCGTTCTATTCAATAATAATCACATTTGACATCCATTTTTCAATGCTATGGAATTGAACGAATATTTTTTTATGTAAAACATATTTATTGTGTATTGAACGTGATATGTGCGTAATTTGCCCACAGTATCACTTAGTTTTAACAACGATTAGGAAAGCGTAATAAATCAACTTATAAGTCTCCAAATCTTTACCTTCAACTGCAATTCTGAAATCTTGACTCTAGTGATTCTTCAAAAAAACAAATTACATGAAATGAAATTTTCAAGTATCATCAATTTTTATTTTCGAGAAGTTATTTTGTTCTTCAACCGTATTCAACTTCTACATCTCCGTTTGATTTTTACATATCTCTTTAATGTTATTATTATATAATCATGTTTTTTTATATCGCAAGTAATTAAATTTAACATTAGGAAAAATTATTTCACTATCAAATAAATAAATGCTCCCTTCGTCCCATTTTAAACTTCCTTTTTTATAATAAAAGGTGTCCCATTTTAAGTTTTAAAAAAGGAAAATGAAAAATTTTTAATACTTTTATATTCAATGGTCTTATAAGTCATACTAACAACAACTATTAACTAATTACTTTGTACCCAACATTTAATACTTTATAATAAAACCATTCGTCTCTTTAATATCCCAACCAATTTTTTAACGTTTAAAATAGGACAGAAGTTGAAGAAAAAATTATTAATATTTCTATTATAAAATGCAATTTGTTCCCTTTATTTCCTTATAAATGTAGAGATTAATAAAATGACATAGAAAAATAAGAAAATACAATAAACTATAAACAAATAAGTATATAATAATATACAAATATTATCAATATTTAAAATTTATTATAAAAAAATATGAATAGTATGCGGGTTCGGGTTAAATGGGACGGTTCGAGCTAATCTCAAATTCACCCCAATCCCACCCGATTTAGAAGAAAACATTTCCAAACTCTTTTCATTAGAAGCGGATCAATGAGAGTTTAGGAGGGATTAAAAAATTTGATCAACCCGGTTTTTACTTACATAATTCTTTAAATAGGACAATATCAAGTTGAAGTACATACTAACACTGTTTTCCTAGAATTGAGCAAAAAAAAGTAATTTGATTACTCTACTTCAAAAATTTTAATTACTTGAGACAGAAATTATAATTTTTCCTTCTAGTTAAAGCACATAATAATGCAATTTTTTGGAAAAAAAAAGTAGTATTATTTTTTGTTGATTTATTTTGAATTGAAAGTAATAATCATTTTTGAAATTAAGAAAATAATTTTTTTGTATAATGACATTTTTTAAAGTTGACTTGAGACGAAAAATATAATTTTTCCTTCTAGTTTTATTTATTTTAGTTTTCATTATTAAGACTTAATTTTTATTTTGCTAGTAATTAAATTTAACATTAGGATAAATTATTTCACTATCAAATAAATAAATGCTCCCTTGTTTCGATTTTAAACTTCCTTTTTTTTTTAATAAAAGGTATCCCATTTTAAATATAAAAAAATTACAATGAAAAAATTATACTCCCTCCGCCCCAGCGAAGTGTGGATTTTTGGTCAACTTTGACCAACTTTGACCACTAAATTAAATAAATAATAATGATCCTAATAAAAATTTCAAAATTTGTTATTGTATCAGGCTTAATAATATTAACAATAAAAATTTTTGGATTTTTATTAGGATCATTATTATTTATTTAAATTAGTGGTCAAAGTTGGTCAAAGTTGACCAAAAATTCACACTCATTGACGAGAGGAGTAAGTCATACTCACAACAACTATTCACTAATTAATGTGTACTCAACTTTTTTACTTTATAATAAAACCACTCATCTCTTTAATATCCGAACCCATTTTTTAACGTTTAAAATAGGACAAAATTTGAAGAAAAAATTATTCATAAGTATTATATATAAAAAGGCACAAATAAATGAAACCAAGATTAATAATCCATCAAATTTTGATAAAATAAAAATTAAAACATAAATATTTCTAATAATTATATTTGTAGGCAATAATAAGATTTTTAATAAGATTGTTAATTTCACTTATTAAAAAAAGATCCATAGGAATTGTTTCTTATTAATAACCCATCATTTTGTAAAAGAGATCCATAGGAATTGTTTCTTAAAAAAAAAAAAAAAGCGAGCGAGAAGAACGTAATATAAAATGTTTTGTAAAAAAGTAAATGAAAATTCATAATCGAATGATTTTCATTATTTCTACAAAGACTTTTAAGGAAAAAATTGTCCTTCTATTCAAAAATGAATATTTCTTTCATCCCATACTTAATACTACTTTATATATTCAAAAAACAAAAAAAATTGATTCATTTGCCTCAAGAAATTTACTTGTCCAAAAATTAATATTTATTTTCCGAGACGAAGAAACTAACATTATAAAAATTAATTTTTACAAAATAATACTACTTGACTAAAGAAAAAAAAAACTATTTTTCGTCCCAATGAATATTTTATAAAATATTACTTAATTTGTTTAAAAAATTAATGTCATATTTTGAAACAAAGGCACTAAAATTACAACATTTCAAAAATGAATGTTACTTTCGATTCAAAATGAATTACCCAAAGATAATACAACATTTTTTATCCAAAAAAATGATCATTATTCCCTTTATCCCAATTAATATTTTAAAAACTAATATTACTTCATTCGCCTCTGCAATTAATGTTTGTAATGTTAGTGCATTCGTCTCAAAAGATGACATTAATTTTTTAGGCGAATGACGTAGTATTATTTTTTAAAATGTTCATTGAGCCAAAGAAGGCAATGTTAATTTTTCTTGGACATATAAAAAAATTATATTTTGTAAGGAAAAAAAATGACTTCAATTCAAAAATGAATATTACGTTAGTCCCATAATTAATACTACTTTCTATATCAAAAGAAATTTGCTTCTTTTGCCTCAAGGAATTTACTTGTCTCAAAAAATAAAAATTATTTTTGACACACGAAGACACAAACATTATAAAGAATAATTTTTACAAAATAATACTACTTCGACAAAAAAAATAAAATACCATCTTCATCCCAATGAATATTTTATAAAATATTACTTAAGTTGTTTAAAAAAGTAATGTAATATTTTGAAACGAAGACACTAATATTACAATATTTCAATAATGAATACTCCCTCCGTCCCGCTAATATTAGCACACTTTCCTTTTTGGGCGTCCCGCTAATATCCGCACACTCCCAAAAAGGAAACTTTATATTAATAAAATATTCACCCAACCCCACTCATTCTCTCTCCTACATTATTTTAATACTCACAACACCATTATAATTTATTACACCCTCCACTCATTCTCTCTCCACTCATTCTTTTACACTCACAACATTTTATTAAAATATCATATTCCTTAATTCCCGCGCAAACAGTAACTGTGCTGATATTACCGGGACGGAGGGAGTATTACTTTCGATTCGAAATGAATAACCCAAAAATAATACTATATTTTTTTTCCAAAAAAAATGAGCATTATTTCCTTCATCCCAATAAATATTAAAAAAAATAATACTACTTCATTCGCCTCTCTCTGCAATTAATGTTAGTGTCTTCGTCTCGTAATATTACATTAATTTTTTAGACGAATAAAGTAGTATTATTTTTTCAAATGTTTATTGAGACGAAAGAAGAAATGTTCATTTGTTTGGAAATATATTTCGGGTAAAAAAATAAATTAATATATTCGTCCAAAGGAATATTTTATAAAATATTACTTAATATGTTTAAAAAAATAATATCAAATTTTGAAACGAAGGAACTAACATTACAAACAATAATTTATATTTAAAAAGTAAAATTATGATTATTATTATCATCATTTATAATAAAAAAATATACTTCACACTTAATTAATTTTCAAAAAAAAGATATTAAAAAATAAAAAGAATAATAAAGAAAGGATAATTAAGAAATTTATACTCCCTTCGTCCCGGTCGAAGTGTCCCAAGTTTCCTTTTTGGGCGTCCCATTTAAAATGTCTCATTCCTAAAAAGGAAAGTTTTTATTATTTTTATAATCTTCCTATCCCACTCATTTTCTCTCCTACTTTACTTTTACACTCACAATATTCTCTCTCCTAACTATTTCTCCCACTCATTCTCTCTCCTATTTAATTTTTCATACTCACAACATTTCACCTTTTTCTATTCCTTACATCACTTTTCTTAATTCTCGTGCAATTGTTCTTTTCGGGCACTTCGACCCGGACGGAGGGAGTATTTAAAAAAGAGTGTTTTTTTTTTTTGTGTCCAAATTAAATGAAATTAGTCTCTAATTAAAGAGGAAAAAAAATTATGAATTTTGGTGTAAAAATTTTTAAATTTTTTTTTTTTTTTTTATAAAATAATTGAGGTCGAAAAAAGGGGGTGGAAAATCAAAATCTGAAAATAGATCAACCAATGAGAGTAAGACACGTGTCGAGTAATAAAAAAAAAAAAAAAAAAAAAAAAAAAGGTTTCGATTCGCACGCACCTTTTAGGCGCGTGTAGCGCACGCGCCGAATCCAAGCTTAACACGTGTCTCTCCGCCCTGGTAATTGCGAAATTGCCACCGCATGAAATTACTTAAGTGCCCCTGGTTTGGGCGGGATTTGGGACGATCCTCTTATTATATATAGATAGATGATTAACTTACAAGAGTTGATCTTATAAAAAACTAACTTTTTTATAAGTTAAAGAAAAAATTATTTTTACACTGTCAATTAATAATAAATACACTGACACTCTTTTTCACTGACATTTTTTTTTATACTAACACTAACACTAACATTTTTTTACTCTACACTAGCACTCTTTTATAATGACACTTAATAATACATGCACTGTCACTCTTTACACTGACATTTTTTATACTAATACTGACACTTTTTTACACTAACACTAACACTTTTTTACACTGACACCTAATAATACATGCATTGCTACTCTTTACACTGACATTTTTACACTAACACTGGCATTTTCTTACACTGTCACTTAATAATACATGTACTGACACTTTTTACACTGACATTTTGTTATACTAACACTGACATTTTTTTATACTAGCACTTAATAATACATGCAATGACATTCTTTACACTGACATTTTTTTACACTAACACTAGCGGAATAAACAAAATACGTTTTTTTAGCTTACAAAAAAATGCCTTTTTTTAAAAAAATTTCGACAACTTACAAAGAATATCTTATTATTGTTAGAAAAAATTAACTATTTTTTGTTATTTGGTTAGCAGGGTGAAACAATAAACTTTATAAGCTATATTAAACTACTCCCGAGGAGCACAATTCATTTGTTTAACAAGTAATTTTTTTTTTTTTTGATTTGTTGATATTCTTGCAACATATTTTTTTTTATTTATTTGTATTTTACTTATATAATGATGAAATCACAATAATATGATATTTTTTAGTTAGAAATGAAATTTTATTTTGGGGTGGAAAAAGATGTTACATTTATTATAAAATGGACAATGTACTTACTTTTGTAACTTTACATAAAAGTAATCTAACACCCATGAGTTTAAACGCACGCCATTTTTTTTTTTTTTTTTTGATAAATAACATGAATTAAATCAAAATAGCTACTGTAATTATCTCATTTTAGTTGCATGAATATCATTAAATAGAAATAATTATCTCATTTTCAAGTAATTAATATTATCAACAACTCTTTTTTTCATTAATCTGAACTTTTAAAAATAATATTTTTTGGTATAATCTTATAAAGTCATACATTAAATTTTCTAACCAATATAATAAAATGGTTTTTGAACATACCAAAAGTATCTAACTGGGCCAAGCGAGTCAAGCCCAGTCCTCAAGCAAGTCATTTCCACACATTCACAGTGGGTCAGGCCCAATCATTACATGGCTCAAGGCCCATCTCACGCATCAGTCGACTAAGTTCATTGTCCGACCTATTAGGTCCCGACCCAACTTAGTCCGACCTTATGACCCAGTCATGTTTCGGGTACGATCCAGCTCTACCCGACAGTCAGATCGACCCAAGCACAAGTGTCGACCTCGACCTATTGAAGCAAGCGTCGGCCTAACGGCTACAGGAGTACAAGCAATAACTCTTGCCATAACTGCTTCCCTACAAATTAGGGACCGTTCTAGGACACGTTCACATTACATGTAACTGTCCCTAGAATCTCAGAGCTCATGTAGCCATACCAAAAATAACCGCTCTCACCAACTATAAATACTTCATCACTACCACGGTTATAAGGTAACAACAATTTTGTTATTTGAATCATCTTTATTCAACACATTTTTGCTCTCCAATTCAAATACTTACTCTCACGCCCGAGGGTCTAAGCCGGAGACACATCCGGCTAGTCGTGGGTTCTGATTTCAGGTCAAGGAGCTAGGTGATCAGTCCTGCCACGTGGAGGAAGATTGATAAGCACATTTTCTGCGGCATCAGTTTGGTTCCATTGCCGGGAATCGAGTGCATAGCTTGACCTCGAAGTTTCTCTTCAATCCACAATCATGGTAACCCCAGACGGGCATGTTGCAGAGGCTTCTGATGAATTCAATGAAGTGAATGCCAACACCAATGCTACTACCAATGTGAATGCAGATTTGCCCCCTCCTCCTCCTCCTCCTCTTCGTCATCATGCTAGGGCAACACGCTCTAACAGTGTAGCTGATGGCAGAGGATTGCCAGACGCAAGGAGGGAGAAGCGACCCATGGAGGGGCAAGGAATTCCACCTCCTCCAAAACGGCCAACTGGACAGATGAATGCTGGAAACAGGGCAGGTCCCTCATCCAACCCACTAAGCAGGAAAGAAATGCTTATGGAACGAGCTCAGATATTGGCCGAGCTGTTAGCAATGGAGGAGGCGGAGCAGGCTGACAGAAGGTCTGAGAGGGTGGCTCCATCCCAAGTTTCAAATAGAGAGCGTGCTAGGAGTCCCAGACCAAACGAAACAGTGGGACAAAATGCTGATCAAAGGATGTTGATTCGACCTCAATCACCCATTCATGTTCCGAGTGACGACCTAAGGGCCAATCTCACTAGGAACAGGGAGCAGGAGGCATAGTCGGACCTGAGGACGTAGCTAGAGGCAAACCGAAGTAGGCGTAGATCTCCAGCCAGGACAGAGAGGTCTCAATCCCACAGGGGAAGGAATGGGCGCAGGTCGCCTATAAGAGAGGGGAGGCGCAGGTCGCCACCCAGGGATGATAGGCGCAGGTCGCCACTCAGAAACGAAAGGCGCAGGTCGCCAACAAGAGATGAGGGGCGCAGGTCGCCAGTCAGGTCAGTAAGGTCACCCTCCCACAAGGATAGGAGAAGCAGACAAGTAACTCCCCCCAGAAGTGAGGTCCAAAGGTCAAATGTTGTTCCCCCTGCTGGAGAAGACAAACCCGATGCTAGGGAGTAGCTGCTATGGAAAAGGAAGTTTGAACAATGGGAGGCTGAGAAGAAGAATGATACTGGAAAGGTCGAACGAATTGACTTTGCTCTTCGACCCTTATCCAAAGATTTGATCGATAGCCGACCTCCTGCTGGTTTCAGATTGCCACTTCTAGAGAAGTACTCAGGGGCAACCAATGCAAAAAGCCACGTGGCACACCTAGAAGCTACGATGTGCTTTGTCGCCAATGAGGACGACAATATGTGCAAAGCCCTCATAAGCACACTCACAGGGGCAGCCCTAACATGGTTCAATGGTTTGGCAGCTGGTAGCATCTCCTCCTGGATGAGTTTGAGGACAAAATTCCTAGAGCGCTTCTCAACTGCTGGAGCTCGGAAAGTGGCGATCACTTGACTTAAACAACTTGGTGCAAGGGAAGAATGAAAGCTCCATGAGCTACTACACCAAGTTTAAAGAAATGGTTGACAAGATCGAGGAGGACCTCACTGACAGGGAGGTGATCAATTGCTTCCGGAATGGCATTTCCTCAGCAGACATGGATTATGAATTGACGGTTCGTACCGTCACCACTCGACATGAGTTGTTCGAGAAGGCTTACAATGTGGCATTAGCCGAGGAAAGGAAAGAAAAGAAGAATGGGAAAGGCCCCAAGGTCGAGGTCGCTGATGATAAGAAGGACTCAGCCAAAAATGGGGGAAACAACAAGAATGGAAAGAACAGGACCAGGGCGACGGAGAAGGTGCTCGAAGTTTTCACTCCCCTGACGGTGAGTCGAACAGAAATAATGAATGCGGTCGAGTTGGCCCCACCAGCCCCAATGAACCCAGGCAATAAGTTTAGAAGGGACAATAGCAAATACTGTGATTACCATAAAGATACGGGTCATCTCACAGAGGATTGCTTAGGCTTGAAGCGTATCATCCAGAGAATGGTCGACTAGGGAAGGCTCGACGCTTATGTTAAAAGGCCTCAAGCTGGTGGAGGCGAGCAACCTGCAGGTGGACATCAGGGATCAAGGCAACCCAGATTGAACTTGGGGGTCATCACAGAGCAAGCCAGCAACACAGCCATCAAACATAAAATCTTTCAACTCAACAAAGCCCCGCATGTGCCTCCAAGAAGAGATGTCAGAGATGAGGTGATCAGCTTCTACCCCCATGAGTTGGCAACTAATATGGCGGCTAGAGAGCAAGTTCTCGTCATCCCAGGTCTTATCGACGGATGTACGACGAGCAGACTCTTAGTCGACACGGGGGCCTGCAAAGACATTTTGTTCTACAAAACCTTCCAGGAGATGGGTCTTTCCAACGAGCAGCTTGAAAGATATGATGGCAGGTTGGAGGGCTTCACAAATCATCGAGTCGACGCTAAGGGACAGATCGAGCTAGATGTCGACCTAGGCCAGCACCCTTACAGGGTCGTTTCTAAGGTAAAATTTATTGTGATAGATGTGAACAGTGACTATGCTGCTATCCTTGGTATTCCTGGTCAGGTCGCACTTGGAATGGTGGCGTCGATTCCCCATCAGCGAGTCAAATTTCCTACCCCTGCTGGAGTCGGTTGTGTACAAGGCACAGCTCGAGCATATCTAGATCATGTCCTACGAGAAAGAAAGAAGAGAGAACTGGAGATTGAAACGGCGGAAGGATACTTAAAGCTGTCCCAGTCAGTCACCAAAACTACTCGACTGTCAACGATCACCAATGTGGAGGAGTCGACCTATCGCTCAAATGACGAGGTCATGGTTGAGTCGACACGTCACTCCGAAGCCACAGCGGTCGATCCAGATGTAGTTATGGTCGACCAAGTCATCATAGGAAACCTATGCCTCCAGGTCGATAATAACTCGGGGGGCCACTACTGATGAGATCGCTGATAAGCTAGATGACATGATAGCTGAGGAAGCTCCACATTTGGGGGCCGAAGAGAGGCAGAAAGTAAAGGAGATCATCATTGAGACCCTACAGTTCAGGGATGGCCCGGAGCTAGAGGCTGTGGATGAGCTAGAATCAGTGATCACAAATCCTTTCTATCCCGAGCAAAAGATTCAGATTGGGAAACAACTGTCAGCCGAAGAAAGAGCAGAGATCATTGAGTTACTAAAAGAAAGCAACGATGTCTTTGCGTGGAGAGTATAGGATATGAAGGGGATAAAGGAAGAGGTCGCTGTTCATAGACTGGAGGTCAACCCGACCATCAAGCCCAAGCCTCAGAGACTAAGAAGCTTTGCTCGAGACAAGGAGGAAGCCATTAAACTCGAGGTACAAAAATTGTTGAGTGCAGGTATAATCAAGGAGGCTACGCATACAACCTGGTTGGCCAACGTAGTCATGGTAAAGAAGTCGAATGGCAAGTGGAGAAGGTGCGTCGACTTCACCAATCTCAACCTTGCCTGCCCAAAGGATAGCTATCCTCTCCCTAGAATTGACAAGCTCGTCGATTCCATTGCTGGCCACTCCATTCTCAGTTTTCTTGATGCCTACTCAGGTTACCACCAGATCAAGATGCATGAGGATGACATAGTGAAGACGACTTTCCAAGCAGCTGGAGGCATCTATTGCTACACTATGATGCCGTTTGGATTGAAGAATGCAGGAGCGACCTATCAACGTATGGTCAACAAGGTCTTTGCTTCACAGATTGGCCGAAACATGGAGGCCTACGTCGACGATATGGTCATTAAAACAAAGACCGGACGTCACGTGGTCGACCTAAGGGAAACGTTCGCCAATTTGAGAGCAAACGACATGAAGCTTAACCCCAGCAAATGTGTTTTTGGTGTAGCAGCTGGCAAGTTCCTTGGATTTATGGTGTCCCAGCGAGGTATAGAAGCTAACCCGGAGAAGATCAAGGCTTTAGTCGACATGCAGGAGCCCACCAGTATCAAGGAGATGCAGCGACTTAATGGCAGAGTTGCAGCCCTGGGACGTTTCATATCTAAGTCAGCGGAAAGGTCTCTCCCCTTCTTCAAGGCTTTGAGAGGGACGAAAAATTTTGAGTGGACGGCCGAATGTCATTCGTCGTTCCAGCAGCTTAAGGATTATCTCGCTACTCCTCCTCTCTTGAGTAGCCCGATCATGGGAGAAACCTTGTTTGTGTATCTGTCTGTGGGAGACAAGTCAGTTGCAGCAGTCCTGGTCAGAGAAGAGGAAGATCATCAAAAGACAGTGTACTACGTCAGCAAAGCCCTATCAGAAGTAGAGGGCAGATATTACAATGCTGAAAAGGTCGCATACGCCTTAGTCGTGGCTTCAAGGAAGCTGCAAGCTTATTTCTTGGCTCACCCTATTGTCGTGCTCACAAATGCCCCCGTAAGAAAAATTCTTCATAAACCAGAAAGTTTAGGTCGCTTACTCAATTGGTCAATTGCCCTCACGAAATTCGACATCGAGTATCGACCTCGAAAGGCATTGAAGGCTCAAGCTCTAGCTGATTTCTTGGTCGAGCTGACGTTTACCAAAGAAGATAGCGAGGTGCGAGCTCAGAAAGAGAAAGTCAAAGGGAAGGAGCCGGAGTCCCAAGTTGTCATCAACCTACCCGACGATTGTTGGAAAGTCTACTCGGATGGGTCAGCAACCAAGAGTGTCAGTGGAGCTGGGATACTTCTAATTGAGCCTGAGTCTGGAACAGTATATGAGGAGTCGCTAAGGTTCAAGTTCGATGCATCCAACAATCAGGCAGAGTATGAGGCCTTAGTGGCAGCCATTGAGTACGCCCAGTGCTTTGGAGCGACTAAAATCATGGCCTATTGTGACTCACAGTTGATAGTCAACCAGGTGTGAGAGCCCGCGCTCGAAATTCCCGTCGTCGTGTAAAACGGCGAGTTTCTCGTGCTAAGTGTGCGTCGAATGCACTCGGTTTCTCATAATGGTTACCCTTTTGAGTTTTGAAAATCAGAAGAGTCGCCACCCCATTTTATTTTAGGAAAAATGAAGATAAAACCTTTGTTTTGAAAAGAAGTGGGTTCGGGGGCTAAGTTACGAGAAGGGAAGGTGTTAGGCACCCTCCTCGCTCTTTCGGTCTCTAGCATGCACGCCGTCCTAGATTGATTTTAATTTGCCTTTTCAAAATGCCTTTTATGCCCTAACTTTAGAAAACATGTGTTTATGTACACGGGAGTCTCCTAATCTAGGTATGTTCATTTGATCGCAACCGGGAATCAGTTTGGGTGGATTCCCGATTGGTTTTGAAAATAGTTTGAATCACGTTGAGAAAAAGAAAAGAGGAAAAGGGGAGAGGGGGTTATGTACAAACTATACAAATTATACACAAAAGATGGGAGACAAATCCCATGAATAAATGAATGTCCAAGCCAAGCCTTGTTGTGGTTCAAGGACTGCTGCAGAGTCTCATGTTAATGTACCTGTCCAAAACTAATCCAAATCCAGAAACAAAACTTGGGATTGACTTTCAACATGTTAGAGAACACATATGAATATTTGTAGGATTTATGGATTAATTTATGAAGCTGAAATCATGCCATGAACACAGAAGTCAAATCTGCCCAGAACAGGAAAACAGTGCATATCTCATTTTGATTCGAAATTTACATTATGAAGACATGCAAATCCTGGAAAACTCAAAACATGAAAGTTGAAGACCACACATCAAATATGAATCCTGGGAAGTTTTAAGTCTAGAAAACAAGTTTAAAGGTTTCAAAACACCTCTGACATCTAATGTCAGAACCAGGACAGCTTCAATTCTGAGAGCATGCACTTGAATAAAAATGGAAAAAGGTCTTTCCTGAGGTCAAAAAAATTATTTAAAAGGCATGAGTATTTTCCTTATCATGTTAAGAACAAATTTCGTTCTATAACTCAAACCCAGAAATCAAGTGTAGTTCATGTTCATTGCATGGAAAGACAAAGTGGTCAGCAACAGAATCTGCTGGACAGCAGACATAGGTCATGGAAACAAGCTTCAAAACATGATTTAAACATGGAATTAGACCTTGAAACTGAGTATGCAAGTACTCTAACATATTATGAACATCATCAAGTGTTTATTTATGAACAAATGTGGACCAAAAGTCAGATAATCATGAGAGAGCATGAAGTGGACAGATTGTGAGCACTTTGAAAGAAATTCCATTTGCATCTTGAAACCTTCATTTAAAGCTTGGAGATGAACATGAAATGAACATGCATCATATATATAAAAGATGGATCAGAAGTTTGAGCATTTACAACATATTTACATGGGGATTACACGCCTTAAACATGAACTACATCAAGAGAAAATGGGGATCTAGCCATCTAATGACTAGACCCCAAACTAAACCATGCAAAGACTTACATTTCTTACTACTTACATAGAGGATTCTTACCTAGTTTAGGTGGGTGAGGGTGTGCTTCCTTTGCTTCCAAGGGAAGGCTTTTTTGATTGTTTGTTGATTGAGAGTGCTTGAAGGTTTGAGTGCTTGAAGTGTTGCTTTTGTTTGAAGTAGTGTTTGTTTGTGGTGGTTTGAGGTGGTTTGATTGTGGTTGTGTGGTGGTGTAGGGGGGCTGAAATGGAGAGAGTTTAGAGAGAGAATGGAGTGTTTGCTTGAATGCTTGAGTTGTTGTAGGATTGTAGAGAAAGGAGTCTGTATCAAAATGGTTGTCAAGGGGTTTTTTCTTTTAAAGAGGAAGAAGGAGATAGTAATAGAGAAAGAGTTGGGAAATGGCGTGGGAGGTCCTCTCAACCAAGGCTGGCCATAGGGTGTATTAGAAGTCAAACAAGAAAAAGTAGCACCAATGTGGTAATAATTGGGAAGCCAAATGGGAAAAATCCCATGTTTACTACATTTTGAAAAAAGCAAAGTCACATGCACTGGATTGACTGGATTGATGCTTTGATTTGTGCTTGTTTGCCCATCTTTGATTCAACAGCAAATTATTCATTATTTGGTTCCGCAACTGCTCCGATGCACGCACTTCGATGTCTCGGTTGTCCGCGAGCCAAACGTCAAAGTTGTTTGAAATAATTTTGCGGTGACAACTGTATATCTGAAATATGTTAATGAGCAAGGAATATCATAATATGATTTTTAATGCACAAAATGGTCGGTAAAGGACTGTTTTGACGTTCCGGTCCTCGGTCCGGGGTCCCGAGGTCCGTATTTTTGTAAATATGTCCGTTTACTCGATTTTTCGTCCTGATTAAGAATATGGACTCTGTTTTTCCAAATTATGCATTGATAAGGCAAACGGCACTCCCGAATGGCCAAATCGAGGTTCTAGGTCAATTATAAGGGTTTAGACCAATTAACAAGGTCCATCGGGGGTGCGAGATCGGGGTGTCTACAGAGCCCCTCGGCGAATCTCCTTGTAAAGTAAAGGGGATTTGACGATCACTAAGAGACAACGATCTCGTCTAGGTTAACGGCTGAGCCCAAAGTAGGGCTTCCTACGTATCCCTTGCGGGAATCAAGCCTCCGTAGTTCTACTCAAGCAAACTTTCAAACACAAGTATGGTCGAACTTGGGCGCCCAAGTTTCCTACGTATCCCGCGCGGGAATCAGACCAAACGTAGTTCGACTTACTGTTGGAGAGGAAAAGACTTCTAGGCGTCTCAGTGTCCTATCGGTCAAGTCTCAGGATGTATTGAGATCATGATCTCTTTGCTGGGGATTTCAAGTGATAAGCTTTTAGATGGAAGGGGTGGTCGTGCCTGAGGTGACAGGCTGCCTACGTATCTCGCATGAGAATCAGACCAGTCGCGTAGTTCAACAAAGTAATCAAGGTAATCTTTAGGAAGGTCAAATTCGGGGTGATCGAACAGACCAATGATGACTTGAGGGAGGTCAAATTCAGGGTGACCGAACAGACCAAAAGTAACATGAGCAGGGTCAAATTCAGGGTGACCGAACAGACCAAGAGTAACATGAGAGGGGTCGAATTCGGGGTGACCGAACGGACCAAGAGTAACATGAGAGGATGATCGAAATTATGACTTATGATGATGATTATGATATGGCGAAAGTTGTAGCATGAAGAGATGACATAACGATTGTATCCAAGTGTTTCTCAAAGTAAACAGACTACATGCATGTAACCTTACTAAAAACAAATTTGAGGATACGCTGCAAGTCATTGTTGATGATGAATGACGTTTGATTTGCCATGAATGCCGTGTGATGAGATTTTTGATTCCTATGCTTCAATCGCAGGGAACAAGCTTCTTGCAGGTCGAGACATGATTTGCTGTCTGGGTTCCAGCTTTGTACCTGGGGTGACAGGCTGCCTACGTTTCCCACATGGGAATCAGACCAAACGTAGTTCAGGTCACTTAAGACTCGGGAAGGATCTTGATTGATTGAGATTTTGAAAAAGGTGTGGTCGTACCTGATGTGACAGGTTGCCTACGTATCCCGCATGGGAATCAGACCAAACATAGTTCGATCCACTTAAGACTCGAGAAGGAACTTAATCGATTGAGATTTTGAAAAAGGTGTGGTCGTACCTGATGTGACAGGCTGCCTACGTATCCCGCATGGGAATCAGACCAAACGTAGTTCGAACCACTTAAGACTCGAGAAGGAACTTGATCAATTGAGATTTTGAAAAAGGTGTGGTCGTACCTGATGTGACAGGCTGCCTACGTATCCCGCATGGGAATCAGACCAAACGTAGTTCGAACCACTTAAGACTCGAGAAGGAACTTGATTGATTGAGATTTTGAAAGAGGTATTTGAGATCGGTTAAGATTTTGACAAAGGTGCGGTCGTGCCTGAGGTGACAGGCTGCCTACGTATCCCGCTTGGGAATCAGACCAAACGTAGTTCGAGTCACTTAAGACTCGAGAAGGAAAAATGGCGTTTGAGATCGGTTAAGATTTTGACAAAGGTCTGGTCGTACCTGAGGTGACAGGCTGCCTACGTATCCCGCATGGGAATCAGACCAAACGTAGTTCGGGTCACTTAAGACTCGAGAAGGAACTTGATTGATTGAGATTTTGAAAAAGGTGTGGTCGTACCTGATGTGACAGGTTGCCTACGTATCCCACATGGGAATCAGACCAAACGTAGTTCGATTCACTTAATCATGAAAACATTTTTTAGAAACAGGGGCGTCGGGAATTCGAATTCCCTAAGCAAAGCATGTAATTGATTTTTTTTTGAAACAAGGGGAGACCTTTTGCGCATCGAGAATTCGAATTCTCTAAGCCAAAGCATGTAACAAATATTTTTTGAAAAAGGGAAAGATTTTTGGGCGTTGGGAATTCAAATTCCCTAAGCCAAAGCATTGGGAGGAAAAGTATTTTGAGACAGTCGAAGGCAATGGTTGGGCCTAATGAAAGGCTAGGCGCAACAGAATGTTATTGGAGATGTACCTGCAGAAAGATTTTCACAAGTATGCAAGATATATATTGTGGCATTCATGTCTTTTGAAAATATAATACATGTGCGGTGATGTGCAATGATCAAAAGTAGTGACATACACGTGCAATGCTAGGATTTGGGATCTCATACATGCGCGGTGCTTGGAGATCAAGCAACAGGAACGATTGAGAGATTTAACTAAAAAAATGCATGTTTTGATGATGGACAAAACACATCTTTTGTGATGATTGTTTTTGCAAAAAAAAAAAAAAATTTATTTGATTTTGTTTATTTGTTTTTTTTTTTTACACTTTTGCATTGCTTGCATTTCAAACTTCATTTACGAGGAATGAGTGAATGTACTATGAATGTATGTTTAAAGAGGGAGAATGTGCCATGAAACAAATTGTGAATCTTTGGTGAGTTTCTTTTTGTGGCCAGACTGTAAAATGGGGAAAATGGCAAGGTGTAAAGTGGAGCAGGGTTGAAGGCCCAGGATGAACACTCAAAGGTCGATTCCCTACGCCTATTTGATCAAGTCTACTCGACGGTGTCTCTCGAAGGGAATGCTCAAAATTGCTTCGGGTGACAGCGATGGAAGCCTAGTGTTAGCCCCAATATTCCTTGTTGAGGACACAACTGTCTGTGAGAGAAGTCATGTATCTTGATGTTAAATCATATGAAGTCCATGGTATTGTCCAAGAGTGAGCCTTACGCTTATTGATGGGGACTAATGATTCAAAGCAACCCCACATTTTGATGATTTGAGTATTGGGGACCTAACTGTCTTTGAGAGTTGTCTTGATATTTTGCTATTGAGATTTGAGGAATTCCTAGTATTGACCAACGGTCGTTGCCACATTTGATGATCCCTTTGATATGGATGCAACTGTCCTCGAGAGTTGTCTCGATGATTTGATGTCTTGTTGCTGAAATCATTTATGATTTACAAATATTGTTCCCGCATTCGATGTTTCCTCGTTAATGACCGGAATGTCTTTGAGAGTGGTCTCGCATCTTATCCTTGAGCTGTATGGAGTTCGATGTAATCTGAAGATCGTTTCCATGAATAAAGGTTCACCTCTGAGGGACTGAGTTGTCTTCCTGAGTGCAACCCCTATTTTTGGTTTAATGTTTCGATACTGATTGGAATCTTGACCTTTTGATTCGAGACTTTGTTGAGGACCCATATTATTATCTTCGAATAGCCCCAGTTTTGGTGCTCGGTCATGCGGAGCCTCAGTTCATTTCATCAAGGGTCATGTCCATTCATCATGAGATTGTACGTCAACCTGGGATTTTAGAGACCAATGAATTGCGTCTCTGACTCTTTTGCTGTGATGTCACGAGGAGTTGGCAGGGGAAAGCAACGAGGTCAGTATTCTTGGAAGCAAAAGAAAATCCCGTGGGATCCTCGACATGGTGTTTGCGCAGAAATAGAATGATGAAAAGACGAGCGTAGGGGAAAGCCCCTAGACTCGAGAAAAGTATGCTCACAGATTGAAATCAAAGACTCAAGACTTGAACAAGCGTTAATGGTTAAGTGCCTCAAAATGAAATGGACCCTTCTTGAATCAGATTAGTATTTTAGTTTTGATTAGAGCTTCACAAATCATTTGAACACAAATTAGACCGTGACAAATCGACATGAGAACATTGTTGGGCAAGAGTTATGATTCGCGCCGCCGTCTGACCTCATTTGATGAGAGGCCTTCGTCTTCATTGTCTCCGTTTCTTGATATTGATCACACCATTGGAGGCTGCACAATTTTTTGGTTCTTGGGCTCCCTCAGTGTAAGGAGTTGGTAGAGCACGTTGGTCTCCAACAAAAGTCACCAGTTGTCGTCATTGATGGTGTTTTGCCCAAAGTTGAAAGATCGAGATCTTCTTTAGTACAGATTGGCCTCGCATGCGCGGTGCTCCTTGAAATTGATGATGTCACATGAGATTGTTAGACCCTTGGTCCACGTCTTGTCTTTTGTGCAACAAGTGATGAAGTCTTCAGAATGAAATGCCAATTGCCGTCGTTGAAGGCACACACGTGAATTTGTAGTGCCGCGATATCCTTTCTAAAACAATTGAATGGAATATGTACCAAAATAAATGAATAATGCTTCTTCTTCTTCTTTTTTTTACCTCCCCTTTTTTGCTCTCTTTCGGTTTTTTTTTTTTTTTTTGACCTCCCCTTTTTTGCTCTCTTTCGATTTTTTTTTTTTTTTTTGCACTCAAGAAGAAACATCATAGCGTGCGGAATACAATAATTTTTACAAAAACATAAACATACAACATGCGAGAATTTACAATGCATCATACATTAAAGGAAAATCGCTGACACTTGTGTTGGCATGGCTGTGATAATCTTCGGCCTTCTCCATTTGATTAGCTTTTCCGAAAATGCCTTTTGATTGCACCCTGAAATCATCGTTCATCGGGTGACTTTGCCGATCGCCTTTGTGAACTTCGTTGATTGCCTTCGGCCCTAGTTCCCATCCCAATTAATCACAGTCTAATTTTTGTTCAAATTTCATTGATTGCTTTTAATTAAGTGAGATTAATTGTTTGCGGATCCAGATTAAGAAGGCACTTGGTTATAAGGCAAGTTCATTGACTGAAAACATATATTACATGACAAGCAATAAAATAAAAGCACGAAGATAAAGACACACTCTAGACTTAGAAGACAAAGAAGATGTGTGAGCACATTACTCAGAGATACGCAAAAAGGGACAGGATTAGGAGTAGGGGCGGTGAGCCCAGTCACAAGCAAAAAGAGATCTAGACACTGGAAGCTAGAAATCCCCAAAAGTGAACAAAAGTGTTGCAGCCTTGCAGGCTAGCAAGCCAAAAGTCTGTCAGTTTATTACTTTCACCGTCGAGGTGAAAAGCAAAGGCCTTGGGAGTCAAGTAAGCCCCATGGATCAAATATCTGGCTCGGGCTTCCGAGCCCCCATGAGATTACGGACTTTATCCTTGAGAGTGTAACATTCATTAGTAGTATGTGAGGCTTTTCCATGATATTCACAATACTTGCTACGGTACGGTGCCGGATGTGACAGGCAGAGGATCTTGCATTCTTGCATAGGCCACAGGACCCTATCAGGACCCATTCTAAAAAGTGGCAGAGGATCTTGCATTCTTGCATAGGCCACAGGACCCTATCAGGATCCACCCTTTCGCGATCGGATTCTTGATCAGGGGACATGACTAAAACATTCTCATCCTTCTTCAATTCGACTACAGAGCAATATGATAGGGGATCGATGAGCCCCTGCTGGCTTTTAAACTTGGGAGACGCATCATGTTTTGTATCATCATCTTGATTGGGGAGTGTGACCGGAAGAAACTCATGTTTTGCGAATTCTTGCGTGATGATCGGGCAGCAAATTGGCAAAGGGTCATTGAGCCCTTGGTGGTTTTCTGGATCTGAAATTTGCTCTGGGAGGGCATCATGGCCAAAAGAAACCATTGTGGTACTGAGCTTTGATGCTTCTAGAATGGCTAGCGGGGAATGAGTCACCATGTGATTGTTAAGCATTGGTTGTATCTCCAAAAGAAGTGATTCATCATTCTTCACATCTTGATTAGGCATCTCAAACGAGGCTCCTTCCTTTGGTGCTTCCGGACCAGGACAAGTCTGCATAGCATTCTTAAGTTTCGGTTGGTCAGATAAAAGAGCGACAACACGGTCAGCCATTTCCTTTTGACATTCTAGGAAGAACCTTAACATAAGATCTGTATGTGCCTCCAAATGCTCTTTCAACCACTGTTCCATTTGAGGACTGGGTTCAAAGTTAGTCATCCTTTCATTGAAATGGGTCTCCAGTCGTTGCCTCAACCATTCCTCCCTCCTAGGATCTGGTACAAAACGTCTGTTCCCTTTAGTCATAGCTGGAAGAGTACCCGGAGTAAGACTTGATCAAAGTGGCGCTTGAAATGGACCTTGAATGTCGCACTAGAGAACAAGAAGAATTCTCCCTCTAGAAGATGAATGAAAAAAGGAAACCTATTTTAGATTTCCGGGGAATAAAGCTTTATGAACTAAAGAAGCAATTTTATTGTTTTTGTTTTTTTGTTTTTTTTTTTTTGTTTTTTTTTCAAAATTTGAAATGCAAGCAACGCATAAACCTATGAATGCCGGACAAGCACCTTGCTTTGTTTTGACATGTCTCGCATTAAATCCTGGAATAGTGGATACCGTCTCCAAAGTATAGGACCAACGTTTTTCACCTGTACTATTGGCCGTCCAAGCCCCTAGCGAAGGGCCTATACTCTTTCGGGGATCCACCATTCGGTTACGGTCTAAGTGAGGGTCTTGACAATTTCATGTCAATCCAGGAATTCCACATGATATCCACAATTGAGGTCAATTATAACCTTTCTTTTGGGAATTCATAGGATTGAAGGGAAATTGCTAGACAAAAACCGACATGAAGTCTGGGACGTGTCATTTTGAAAAACATTGGACTAGTGGCTTTCGGAGGTTGGCTCGCATGTGGCTTACACTCTTGGCTAACGACAATAGGCGCGCCTTAAGGTGGGAACGCCAACCGTGGATTGGGGAGCTATTAGGTCCCGTCCTGTCGGGCTGCATTTCCCTAAGGTTTGAAGGGTAACAATCGAATATAAGTTTGAAAATGTGCGCGTGTGTGCGGCATCTATATTTTGAAAAGAATGTTTTTGAAAGCATGTATAACAACTATTTACAAAGAATATTTTTCCACATATGTACACAAAATGGATAAACGTCCCCGCAAGAAGAGATGTTACGACATGTGAGGCAATAGAGCATGTAAAGCATGGCGTGCAACAATTGAGTCTAGCCCACTTAGAAAAAATCCCCAGCAGAGTCGCCACTGTGAGAGCCCGCGCTCGAAATTCCCGTCGTCGCGTAAAACGGCGAGTTTTTCGTGCTAAGTGAGCGTCGAATGCACTCGGTTTCTCATAATGGTTACCCTTTTGAGTTTTGAAAATCAGAAGAGTCGCCACCCCATTTTATTTTAGGAAAAATGAAGATAAAACCTTTGTTTTGAAAAGAAGTGGGTTCGGGGGCTAAGTTACGAGAAGGGAAGGTGTTAGGCACCCTCCTCGCCCTTTCGGTCTCTAGCATGCACGCCGTCCTAGATTGATTTTAATTTGCCTTTTCAAAATGCCTTTTATGCCCTAACTTTAGAAAACATGTGTTTATGTACACGGGAGTCTCCTAATCTAGGTATGTTCATTTGATCGCAACCGGGAATCAGTTTGGGTGGATTCCCGATTGGTTTTGAAAATAGTTTGAATCACGTTGAGAAAAAGAAAAGAGGAAAAGGGGAGAGGGGGTTATGTACAAACTATACAAATTATACACAAAAGATGGGAGACAAATCCCATGAATAAATGAATGTCCAAGCCAAGCCTTGTTGTGGTTCAAGGACTGCTGCAGAGTCTCATGTTAATGTACCTGTCCAAAACTAATCCAAATCCAGAAACAAAACTTGGGATTGACTTTCAACATGTTAGAGAACACATATGAATATTTGTAGGATTTATGGATTAATTTATGAAGCTGAAATCATGCCATGAACACAGAAGTCAAATCTGCCCAGAACAGGAAAACAGTGCACATCTCATTTTGATTCGAAATTTACATTATGAAGACATGCAAATCCTGGAAAACTCAAAACATGAAAGTTGAAGACCACACATCAAATATGAATCCTGGGAAGTTTTAAGTCTAGAAAACAAGTTTAAAGGTTTCAAAACACCTCTGACATCTAATGTCAGAACCAGGACAGCTTCAATTCTGAGAGCATGCACTTGAATAAAAATGGAAAAAGGTCTTTCCTGAGGTCAAAAAATTATTTAAAAGGCATGAGTATTTTCCTTATCATGTTAAGAACAAATTTCGTTCTATAACTCAAACCCAGAAATCAAGTGTAGTTCATGTTCATTGCATGGAAAGACAAAGTGGTCAGCAACAGAATCTGCTGGACAGCAGACATAGGTCATGGAAACAAGCTTCAAAACATGATTTAAACATGGAATTAGACCTTGAAACTGAGTATGCAAGTACTCTAACATATTATGAACATCATCAAGTGTTTATTTATGAACAAATGTGGACCAAAAGTCAGATAATCATGAGAGAGCATGAAGTGGACAGATTGTGAGCACTTTGAAAGAAATTCCATTTGCATCTTGAAACCTTCATTTAAAGCTTGGAGATGAACATGAAATGAACATGCATCATATATATAAAAGATGGATCAGAAGTTTGAGCATTTACAACATATTTACATGGGGATTACACGCCTTAAACATGAACTACATCAAGAGAAAATGGGGATCTAGCCATCTAATGACTAGACCCCAAACTAAACCATGCAAAGACTTACATTTCTTACTACTTACATAGAGGATTCTTACCTAGTTTAGGTGGGTGAGGGTGTGCTTCCTTTGCTTCCAAGGGAAGGCTTTTGATTGTTTGTTGATTGAGAGTGCTTGAAGGTTTGAGTGCTTGAAGTGTTGCTTTTGTTTGAAGTAGTGTTTGTTTGTGGTGGTTTGAGGTGGTTTTGATTGTGGTTGTGTGGTGGTGTAGGGGGGCTGAAATGGAGAGAGTTTAGAGAGAGAATGGAGTGTTTGCTTGAATGCTTGAGTTGTTGTAGGATTGTAGAGAAAGGAGTCTGTATCAAAATGGTTGTCAAGGGGTTTTTTCTTTTAAAGAGGAAGAAGGAGATAGTAATAGAGAAAGAGTTGGGAAATGGCGTGGGAGGTCCTCTCAACCAAGGCTGGCCATAGGGTGTATTAGAAGTCAAACAAGAAAAAGTAGCACCAATGTGGTAATAATTGGGAAGCCAAATGGGAAAAATCCCATGTTTACTACATTTTGAAAAAAGCAAAGTCACATGCACTGGATTGACTGGATTGATGCTTTGATTTGTGCTTGTTTGCCCATCTTTGATTCAACAGCAAATTATTCATTATTTGGTTCCGCAACTGCTCCGATGCACGCACTTCGATGTCTCGGTTGTCCGCGAGCCAAACGTCAAAGTTGTTTGAAATAATTTTGCGGTGACAACTGTATATCTGAAATATGTTAATGAGCAAGGAATATCATAATATGATTTTTAATGCACAAAATGGTCGGTAAAGGACTGTTTTGACGTTCCGGGCCTCGGTCCGGGGTCCCGAGGTCCGTATTTTTGTAAATATGTCCGTTTACTCGATTTTTCGTCCTGATTAAGAATCTGGACTCCGTTTTTCCAAATTATGTATTGATAAGGCAAACGGCACTCCCGAATGGCCAAATCGAGGTTCTAGGTCAATTATAAGGGTTTAGACCAATTAACAAGGTCCATCGGGGGTGCGAGATCGGGGTGTCTACACCAGGTCCGAGGAGAATACGAGGTGTTGAACTCTACTGATCTAGTCAAATACCACGACATGGTGAGGAAATTGACAAAGGATTTGGAGTTTTGGGGAATTCAGAGGATTAGTCGAGAAGACAACGAGCTAGCCGACCTACTCTCAAAACTGGCCACATCAGATGAGCCACATGAAGAGCCCATCTCCTACCTTGAGAGCCCAGCTTATGAAAGGGTTCAGATTCAATGTGTGGAAAACACTTCAAATGAGAAGTGCTGGATCGAGGAAATGAAGGCATACCTGGAAAGTGGCGAGCTCCCCGAGGACGAGAAGAAGGCTCGAGCTGTCAAAAAGAAAGCTCCAAGATATGTCATCCAAGGAGGCATGCTGTTCAGAAGATCATATACCAGACCCTTATTGAAGTGCATTCATCCTCAAGAAATCACACAGTTGATGCATGAGGTTCACAGTGGAATTTGTGGTGGACACCCGGGGGACAGGACTCTAGCCGACAAATTGATCACTCTGGGATATTATTGGCCACATATGAGAGCTGACACTCATGACTTCGTTCAGCAATGTGACCAATGTCAAAGGTTTGCCAACTTACCTCATTTACCTACAACGGAGCAGACCCCAGTGATCGCTGCTTGGCCATTTGATATGTGGGGCATCGACCTGATTGGACCCTTCCCTCCCGCCCGTGGAAATTGCAAGTATGCAATCGTTGCAATTGACTATTTCACTAAGTGGGTCGAAGCTAAGCCGTTAGCTCGCATTACAGAGGAAAATGCCATCAACTTCATACATGACTTCATCTGGTGTAGATTTGGGTTCCCTAGAGCTATAGTATCAGACAACGGCCTGCAGTTCTCCAGAGCCTTTGAAGTAGAGATGAATCGAGTAGGGATCAAACATTGGCAATCTTCTGTCGCCTACCCTCAAGGAAATGGGCAAGCTGAAGCAGCAAACAAGCTCGTACTATCCTCACTCAAGACGGGTCTCGTAGGTCGACGCAATAACTGGTTGGACGAACTCCCCCTTGCTCTTTGGGCAGTTCGCACAACCACTCGGGGGCCTACGGGGGAAACCACATTCGCTCTCACATATGGATCAGAGGCCATGGCACCTGCTGAACTCAGATTTCCTACTGCTAGAGTGACTTTCTTTGATCAAGAGCAGAACGACACCAACAGATTGATCGACCTGGATCTGATCGACGAGAAGCGAGATACGGCTTACCTTCGAATGGTCAACTACAAGCATCGAACTAAAAGTTACCACGATAAGAAGGTGAAGGCAAGATCATTCCAAGTAGGAGATCACGTGTTGAGAAAGATTGAAGCAACAGGAAGAATAAACTATCTCCCAACTGGGAGGGTCCTTACATTGTTACTCGAGTCGTCAAGGAGGGAACCTACATGATAGCTCACCCAGATGGTGAAGAGTTGAAACATCCATGGCATGCTACTCACCTTATCAAGTACTACTTCTAAAGTTCAGATCTATAGCTCAGTTCAAGGTTAATACAGTTTCTAAGATTGAAATTTGTCATAGTTCTAGCTTTCCATTGATGTAAACGTTTCTACTTCAATAAAATCGCAGTTCTATTCGACCAAACAATGTACACTAACTTCAACAAGCTCGATTCTTAATCAGCTTCGTTCCTTCAACAAGCTCGATTCTTAATCAGTTTCGTTCCTTTAACAAGCTCGATTCTTAATCAGCTTCGTTCCTTTAACAAACTCGACTCTTAGTCAGTCTGTTCTAATTAGCTCGATTCTCAATCAGCTTTACTCCCTAAAACAAGTCCGACCTAGGGTCGACTTCGTTCTAATGAGCTCGACCCTTGGTCAGCTCTGATAATCTGAACAGGTTCGACTCTTAGTCAATCTCGTTTACAAAAATCCCTACAAGTTTTAGGTTGACTAAGCTATCATGAAGCCAGGTCGACCTTGAACTTGGGACGATTTATTTGTCCTATTATATCTAGCTCGATTCACACATGCTGAAATTGAAAGCATACAATATACAGAAAAAGAATGTCAGCTATGATATAATTAAGTCTCCCAAAACGGGCCAAGACTTAAAAGGAAAACAAAATGTGACAAAATATTATGCCTCCCAAAAGCAGGGCCAAGGCATTTAAGCATTCAAAAAAATAAAAATAAATAAAAAGTGTTTGGAGCTTGTTCATTACACAACCATTAAATATGAGGTTCAAGCTGTGGGATCACTTTCGACCTGATCGCTGGTAGCCGCTTGATCATCCACAGTTCCCTCCTGCTGCTGGGGGCCAATGGGTTTACCCGATTCAGAAAACCCATGCCTTGGAGTATCACCGTCAAAGGCCGGTGAATCAGGTTCCTCGAGCTCAGCAAGGATGGTACTGTAGTTAACTGGATCGACAGGGGGAGGGTTCCAAGTTTCTGCCTCAGCGGCTGCTTCATCATTGGCTATGTTTTCCAAGTCATTGTCATTGTAGGGCACCAAGCGATGGCCCGGATGGGCTGCCGTATTATAAGGATCTTTTGCAGCCCATTGGGCAAGTTGTTTAACGGAGATATCAAAAGCAGGATCCACTACAATACGGCGAGCCATGTGAGCTCGACCAACATCCCAGAAGGTACTGGCTTGCTTGGTAATATAAGCATGGAGCTCATCGCTATCTTTATAGGCTTGCTTAGCCTCCTCCTTGGCAACCTTAACAGCAGCAGCTAAGTCCACCCCCCATTGAGCTCGAACAGCATCTAGTTCCTCTTGTTTCTTGGCTAAGGTGACTGGCACCTCCTCCAGTTGTTGAGTCGCCAGGTCAAGGTCCACTGCAAGTTTTTTCTTCTCCTCCTTCAGAGTGGCAAGCTCAGCATTAGCTTCCTCCAAGCTCTTCCAAGCTTCCTCCATAAGCTTCAGCTCATGGTCCTTGACAAGTTTCAAAGCCTCATACGAGTTGTCCAAGTCTGAGTGCTCCTCCTTCAGTTTATCAAACTCTCCCTTCAACTTTGTGTGGTCTTCCTTCAACTTAGCTTGATCACCCTCCAGCTTCCCCAATTCCTCGTTCTTACGAGCCAACATAGACTTGGCCAGTTTCTCCTGCTCCTCAGCTACTTTCCAATAGGTAGTGGCCAAGTCAATCATGGCAAGAGACTGAAATGGCGAATAAGTACATGAGGTTAGAATAAGCATAAGTAAGATAAAGAATAGAGAAAGGCAAGAGGAATCAAAGCAACAACACAAAAAATTGTAAAGAGTTACCTCGGAGGAAGCAAGCCCAACTCTAGCTCGACAAGCTTCAGGAGTCAAAGGTTTGCTGGTGAACTCCCTAATCAAATCTTGGTCAGCTCCCCTCCTGACCACTACTTGTCCATACTCCAGCTCCGGGTACTCCCTGGCTAAGCTGTTGATCCTAGTCAAAGGATTCACCTCACTCAACTTTGCAACCCGAGCCTGAATCAACTCGTCGTATGAAACATGAATGGGAGAGGCATGTGGACTTCTAACTTCAGCCTCCACTGGCTCACTAGCATCGACTTGATTAGATGTCGAGCTCACCTTAGACGGGCCAATCTTAATCTTCTTGCTCAGGGGAGCATCATCATCTTCGTCATCCTCCTCATCCAAAGCAATGACATGGGACTTTTTCTTGGAGGCAGCTTTGGTTTTTTGCTTTGGCTCTGCCACGGGTCCTGGCCCTGACGACCTCCTCGACTGGCTCCACACTCAGCTCAGTCTCATCAACTCTGGCCACATTGACTTCCTCAGAGCCTTGAACATCACCTCCATCGACACGTTCTTCCTCCAACTCCTCCAAGTTCTCTTCAGCAGGGATAAATTTGGAGGCATCCTGATCAACCACCTTCAGAAGCTCATTCCTCTTAGCTCCTTCAATCTCTCGGTTTTCCCTGGCATTGGCAGCTCCATGACTTCTCTTGCTTTTCCTCACATCAATTGCTCTCCCCATGTTAGCTTCCTAAGCAGGAGTCAAAACTGCATGAAACAAAAAGGACAAAGTGTTAGCTCGACATATAAAGATAAGTTCTATGTACGAGCTACTAGTTCTACATACGAGCAATATAACTGCGAGCTAAAAAATTCTATACAAAGGTTACACATATACATGCTATGAGCTCTACACTGGAATCAACAAGTCACGAGTAAGTAATCAAATGAAAATGCCAAGCAAGTTGGATCTCGCTCATAAAGGCTTTCACATAGGGGGAAAGAAAAGGCGAGTAAATCCTTACCACCAACGTGCTCCCCATTATCTCTGCAGTAGTTCTCAGTCTTCTGGAAAAGTGAACACTTTTTCTCAAACCTAGCCAAGGCATGGGTCACCCAGTCTGGATACCTTAAGCACCTCACCACAGGAACCAGTGGCACAACGTCATCATCCCCCAGCATCATACCAGCCTGGATGTAATTATTTTTGGTGGTTCCTAAAACCTCCCAACTGATGGGTTTATGGGCGACCAGCTCTACCAGCTTCTTACGCAGGTCGTTATGCCAATAAGGCTCCCACTGATCTTCATCTTTCACTACCTTGGTGTCCTCATTGGGTAAAGGGAACTCCCAGCCTAGCCTACTCTCCACTACTACCACATGAGAGTTCCAGCCACTGACTTTACTAGGCAAATTAATGAACAGCTTAGGGGAATTTGGTCTTGAGGGAGTGCTAATACCGTGGGACTTATCAAACTTCACACTAAAAAACTCCCTAAACACCCTCATGCAAGGCTTGTAACCCAAGAAGCGGCATACCATTGCAAAGCAGACCAAAGCCCTACATGTGTTAGCACCCAATTGGAGAGGTAGGGCATTGGCACATTCCAAGAATTCGTTGATGAAGGGGTCCAAGGGAAGTCTCAGGCCGGCCACAAATTGACCATAATAAAAGGCAACTCTAGTGGCATCGATCTTGTAGGTCCTCCCAAACTGGTCAAAGAAATCCCTTTTGCTGTAGAGAGTAACATCAAATTCCTCCCTGTCCACCTCACAGAAATCATGGATCATAGATAATCGGGAGGGAAAATTCTGCCTTCCTCTAAGTGGCCCTTGGGGACATATCCCCTTTCATTCCTGCCCGGCACCACAGAAGTTTCAAAAGCATCGACTATGCGTGGGCTAGAAGAGGTCGAGGCATTAGCTTCACCTTGAATCTCCATATCTGTACAAGAAGAAGGGGAAACAGGGGAATCAGTTCTATGCAAGGTTTCATGGGACTTGGTAGACACACTAAGGGGCGACCTAGATTCCCCTGGAAAGCTAATCTTGTTCCTAAGGAAAGAGGGTTTATCGGAATCCTGGACATAAAACACAGATAGATGGTCAAGAAGCTCATGGAAAAGGTGAAAGGACTCCACTCTTGGGTCATTTGTCTCTAAGATACCCAAGTTCTCACCCACAGGCATGGCCAATTCAGTAAAACGCAAGCCCCAACGGGTCAGAATTGAAGCGCATTCCTCCATAGTCATCTCTCTCCACTCTCCGTTCAAGTGTTTATAAACCCTACGGTTAACACTACAGTAACCATACCAAGCTCCAGGCTCAGTGCTAAAGGTCCTAGCCATGGCGGAATGGGAAAAATTGCAGAAATTAAAACCCTAATATTGAAAGAAAAGAGGAATACCTTAATTAGCTCGAGAGAAGGATGGGGGATTACGAAAATTCTGATTTATAGCAGAAACCGATTTAACCGCTGCCTTTTCGCCGGAGTTCAAGGAATCAGAGAAGGTAAAAGTTGTAAATGGAGAAGGATTCTGCTATATATATCTTCCGAAATTGGAAAGGAAAAGGTAAATTCAAAAGTTATTTTCCTAATTAATGGCGGAAACAGTTTCCAAGGAGGACTCTCAAACGTCAAAACAGTAATCATTGCGAAAAACGGCGCTCTCCCAGACCTGACCGTTCAAACATTCGACGCTCCAAGATTATGCCACGTCATTATGATCGACTACAACCTCAGAGCGAGTAGCGACCTGCGAGTCACAACAATTCTCACCAAAAAATTTTCTTAACTTCCTAGTCGACAAAGTCAACTCGAAAGTTGGGGGCCACTGAACATACTAAAAGTATCTAACTGGGCCAAGTGAGTCAAGCCCAGTCCTCAAGCAAGTCATTTCCACACATTCACAGTGGGCCAGGCCCAATCATTACATGGCTCAAGGCCCATCTCACGCATCAGTCGACTAAGTTCATTGTCCGACCTATTAGGTCCCGACCTAACTTGGTCCGACCTTATGACCCAGTCATGTTTCGGGTACGATCCAGCTCTACCCGACAGTCAGGTCGACCCAAGCACAAGTGTCGACCTCGACCTACTGAAGCAAGCGTCGACCTAACGGCTACAAGAGTACAAGCAATAACTCTTGCCATAACTGCTTCTCTACAAATCAGGGACCGTTCTAGGACACGTTCACATTACATGTAACTGTCCCTAGAATCTCAGAGCTCATGTAGCCATACCAAAAATAACCGCTCTCACCAACTATAAATACTTCATCACTACCACGGTTATAAGGTAACGACAATTTTGTTATCTGAATCATCTTTATTCAACACATTTTTGCTCTCCAATTCAAATACTTACTCTTACGCCCGAGGGTCTAAGCCGGAGACACATCCGGCTAGTCGTGGGTTCTGATTTCAGGTCAAGGAGCTAGGTGATCAGTCCTGCCACGTGGAGGAAGATTGATAAGCACATTTCCTGCGGCATCAGTTTTCTTTTTTATAAATTATCTTATAGTTTTTATTAAAAAAAATCCATATAAAGTATAGTTTTAAAAAATTGAAATAATTAAGAAAACATTTATTTATTGTTTTAGCAAAAAATAAAAAATTTATAATCTCAAAAAAATCAATTTAAATTTTCAATGCAAAATAATTATCCCAATTTTGAAAATCCTATTTATTACTTTTTGTTTACCAATTTTTTATTTGTGAATGTTTACCTAAATAACACTCATTGAAAATTAAATATATATTACTTTTTAAGAAGATGGTTCAATAAAAGACTAAAAAGTAAAATCTCAATTTTTTTATTTTATTATTTTCTTGGAGTTTTAACTAACAAATAACTTATCAATAATAAACTCAAAAGTTTTGTTAAAAAGTGGATAAATATGATTTCAATCCTATTTTTTTTTTTAAATACATTATAACTATTAGCTAAAAAAACCACTTAGTTTGAAGAAATTAATGAAGAAAAAGAAAAAAAGTTTTTATAAAAACAAAGAATAATTTAAGAAAATATAATTTTGAAAACAAAAATATATCACATTAACTTAACAATATTATTAAAACCTAAAAAGACTATTTGAATGAACTTTAACCAAAAAGTTATAAATAAATAATTACTTTTATATTATATTAAAATTAAACTATCTTTTATATTTTTTTAAAGCCTAAAAATACTAATATTGTACAATTTGTATTCAAGATATAATTTTAAAATTTATATTAAGTCAAAGATATTATTTTATTAAATGAAAGGATTTCATATCCAAAATAATTGTTGATTTTGAAGTTATCATAAGTGTTTTTTTAAAAAAAGAGAGAGAGACAATTATTATTATTACCCAAATTTCAAAATAAATTACCTTTTTATCCCAATATAAATTATCTTTTTTTATCTCAAAATATGATTTTAAATGTATTTTTACCCTTCTTTTTTTTTCATATTCCATTTTTACTTGCAAAATTAAGAGTTTGCAAAGCAATGATATTTATAAAATTGTGTGAACGGAATAAAAGTGATGGGGCGGAACCAACGTGTAAAGCTCAAATATTCTGGCCATTACCAAGGCACAACTAATGAACGGATTAACCCATCGATTACAACTCTATGGGCCCAACAATATAGATCAGTAGGGCCCAACAGTATAGATCAATCGACTAAGCTCATTATCCGACCTCCCTTGGTCGCGACCTATTTTCGTCCGACACACGATCTCCTACTTGAACAATCTCTGCCCAGCTAAGGCACGAAGTCAGGTCGACCTTGAATAATTAGGCGACCTCGACCTAATTACATGTGCGTTTATCCACGTTTCTATTCGTAACCGTCTCCTACAATCACGAAGACCGTTACGCCAGCATTATCTCCGCGATCCAAGGGATTTATTAAGATCCTACGACACTACTATATAAACCATACTACATCCAACGTAAATGTAATGTCATATTCACTATTTGAGATTTAAGTCATTTAATACAGTTTATTACGAACTTAACACTATATCTCATCATCACGTCGGGGTCTTAGCCGGAGACAATCCCGGCTATTCGTTTGTTCGTGATTTCAGGTCACAACTGTTGGATTATACCATATTGCTGGACTAAGGATGACCCACCATTTCTTGCATCATCAGTTTGGTTCCATTGCCGGGAACGATAACAATAGACCTTGAAACCTTACGAAAACATAAAGCATGGTATCTGAAGGATATACTGCCACCGCCTCGAGTGAACCAGTTAATGAGGATGCTGGAGGGAACAACCAAGGCACGGCATGTGTGTGGGAACTGTACTTCCAACTTGCCTCCTCCTCCACCTGGGCACACCACTAGGAGGTCCACTTGTTCCAACAATGTGGCCGATGGGATGGGGTTGCAAGATAGGAGGAGGGAGAAAAGGCCCATGCATAACCAAGGAGTACGCCAGCAGGCTAAGAGGATCCAAACAGGTCGAACAACTGCATGCGACATTCCAGGTCCCTCAGTTTCTCACCTTAGTAGGAAGGAAATCTTGCTAGAATGAGCTAGATTTCTGCAAGGCTTGCTCGAGGTACAAAATAAGTTGCTCAAGCTACTAGAGTCTCCTAAAAAGGACGACATAAGATCACAAAGGGTAGCTCCTTATCTTACCTCTCATAGACATGCCAATGGGGGCCCCAGGCCGTCCAGAGAAGGTAGGAGAGGGGATAGGCCTCCTACTGCCCATATCTCTTTGGATGGAACGGGCGACCTAAGGGATAGGCGCAACCAACAAAGGGAGCAAGAGGCCGACTCAGCCCTGAGAAGGCATCTCGAGGATGACAAAGCTTAGCGTAGATAGCCTCCTAGGGGAGATCAATCGCTTCATAGGAGGAATAGAAGAGAAAGGACTCCCCCAAGGAACGAGAGACAGAGGACCCACTCTAGGAGGGAGCACCATCAGGAGGAGAGACAGAAGTCTAATTCTATCTCCCATCAAAGAGGCGACCTGGATGTTAGGGAGCTTCTCAATCTGAAAAGGATATTAGACGACATGGAGGCAGATCGGAGGCAACGGATGGCAAGGTCAAACGAAATGATTGTACTCTTCGACCTTGGCTAAGGACATGCTCAACAAAGGTCCGCCTGCGGAGTTCAAGTTGCCCGTCCTAGAAAAATATTCAGGCACGACCAAAGCCTTGAATCACATGCAACATTTTGTGGCAACTATGTGTTTGGTCTCCTCCGAGGATGATGTGCTATGCAAGGCATTGACCAGCACCTTCACGGGTGCAGCACTTACTTGGTTTCACGGTCTATGAACTGGCTGCATCACCTCATAGATTTATATGAGGAGGGAGTTCTTAGAGAGTTTTTCCACAGCTGGGGCTCGTAAAAAGACAGTCACCGACCTAAACAACATGACTCAAGGTAAGGCAAGAAGTACCATGAGTTACTTCACAAGGTTTAAGGAGTTGATCGACCAAATAGAAGAGGGCTTTACAGATAGGGAGGTTATTAACTGCTTCAGAAATGGGGTGTCCTCACCTGATTTGGATTATGAGATCTAAGTTAGAAGAGTGACCACAAGGAAGGAGTTATTTGAAAGGGCCTATGATGGGGCCGTAGCTGAGGAGCGCAAAGAAAGGAAGAAAGAGAGGGGTTCGAAGCACTCAGAAGCTGGTGAGTCGACCAAAGGCTGACCAACCAAGACTAACAATAACAACAATAATGGAAAAAATGGAACTAGGACGACTGAGAGAGTCCCTGAATGCTTCACCCCACTCACAGTTAGCCAGACAGAGATTATGAATACGATCGACCTAGGTCCTCCTGCCCCATGAACTCCTAAAATAAGTTCAGAAGGGACAACGACAAGTATTGTGAGTTCCACAAAGACACTAGCCATATAACGAAGGAGTGTATGAGTTTAAAAAGGATCATCCAAAAGTGGGTGAACGGTGGCAGGTTGGACAGATTCGTGAAGGGAGTTCGTCATACGGGGGGTAATTGCTAAAGAAATGAGCAACACGACACTCAAGCACAAGATCTTCCAGCTGAATAAACCTCCATATGTCCTATCCAGAAGTTGTGTATAAGACGAGGTGATCAGTTTTTACCCATACAAGCTAGACTTTAGCACGACAGTGAGGGAACAAATAATTGTAATTCCAGGGCTCATTGACGACTGCACATCCAACAGGATTTTGGTCGACACGGGGGCTTGCAAGGACATACTCTACTACAAAACCTTCCTTGATATGGGATTGACAGATGTCAGGTTGTCACCTTACTCAAGTCGACTTGAAGGCTTCACCAACCACAGGGTCGACGTAAAGGGTCAAATAGAGCTGGAGGTGGACATCGGGCAACACCCCTTGAGGACAACAACTAAGGTAACATTTATAGCCATTGATGTTATAAGTGATTACCATGTTATTCATGGAATTCCTGGACAGACCGCCCTAGGAATGATGCCCTCCATCCTTCATCAAATGGTCGAGTTTCCTACCATGCTAGGAGTTGGTTGCATTTTAAGCACCATTAGGGAGTATCTAGATCACGTGCTTCGATAAAAGAAAAAGAGGGAGTTAGAGATTGACACTCCAGAAGATAGTTGGAAATTTTCAAAGTCTGTCACCACTACTTCCAGGCTATCTACAATCTAGTGTGTAGAAGAGGCGAATTATCCCTCACATGACCTCGTCATGACTGAGCCGACACGTCCCTCTGAAAGCACACAAGCCACAACAGATACAATTTTAGTCGATCAAGTCATTATTGGGGACCTATGCCGGGGCCACCAGTAGAGAAATAGCTGCTGAGCTAGATGATATGATCGAGGTAGAAGCTTCACACTTGGGGGTCGAGGAAAGAAAAAGGGCCAGAGAGATCAGCATTGAGACGCTATAATTTAGGGATGGGCCGGAGCTAGAGCCTGTGGACGAGCTGGAAGAGATAGAAGCCAACCAATCTTACCCCGAACAGAAAATAAGGATATGCAGACAGTTGTTGCCAGAAGAAAAGGTCGAGATAACCGATCTATTGAAAGAGAGTACATACGTATTTGCGTGGAAAGTAGAAGACATGAGGGGAGTCAAGGAAGAGGTCGCAGTATATTGCCTTGATGTCAACCCCACCATGAAGTTCAAAATCCAGAAATTGAGGATTTTTGCTCGGGACAAGGAGATAGCTATAAAGAAAGAGGTCGACAAGCTTCTCAGTGCAGGCATTATCAAGGAGGCATCCTACACTACTTGGATATCAAATGTGGTGATGGTTAAGAAGGTCAATGGGAAGTGGAGGATGTGTGTCGACTTCACAGACTTACATTTGGCTTGTCCAAAGGATAGTTATCCCCTCCCTCGAATAGAGAAGTTGGTCGACTCAATCGCTGGGCATGCCATCCTCAGTTTTCTTGATGCATACTCGAGCTACCACCAGATCAGAATGCACACGGATGATATTGAGACAGCCTTTCCAGGCAGCCGGAGGGGTATATTGCTACACCAAGATGCCATTTGGGTTGAAGAATGTCGGGGCTACATATCAGAAAATGGTAAATCGAGTCTTTGCTAGTCAGATTGGACGAAACATGGAGTCCTACATCGATGACATGGTCATCAAAACAAAGACTGGTCGTCATGTGGTCGACCTAAGGAAACATTCGCCAATCTACGAGCAAAACACATGAAATTTGTTAGTGTTATGCCCTAGGCCTATGATTGATAGACTTATGTGTTGACATTATTTATTATTATATGAGATGTTTATCATTTGATTATTATATGTTTTGTATATTTGTTTATAATAATCTCCGTCCCTAATTATTAAGAGAGTAATTAGTATAATTGTCAATGGATAATCATACGATGATTATATGCATAGAGATGCACATTGAAATTATGGGTACTTGTTCGAGAACAAGTGACTGGACTTGACCCGTATGAGATTTATGTCATGGTCAAATGTCATAATTAAATCTCATAAGGTTACTTCATTTAGTCCCTAGACCTGAGATTATTATGACCTTACATATGATGAAAGTCATGTTTGATTTTAGTCAAACGGTATCTTAACACGATATCTATAAAGGCTATCTTTGGCATGATCGGATTCATGATGGGAAGGATGATAAGTCAAGATGGAATTTGTCCCTCGGAAGAGAGATGTTTTGCTTGGGGCCCTCGATGAGTGATAATGATGAAAGTGTATGGCCGTACCCCAATATGATTGGAATTATCATTATACTCAAAGATCGAGAAAGCATTGAACAAAGACAAGTTGACAATGACCATGACTTGTGTTCAATATAACATCGTGAGACAAAGGGAGAAATGGAAGTGTACCATTGGAAACGTGAACTCTTACGTTATATTATTTGGGTAGACATAATGGCTTGCTAGAGTCCGCTTATGTCTTATGAGATTCGATATGATCGAACTCATTGCCAACATAGTATAATCCTATTGGGTCACACACAACTAGAATGAATTGATTAAACCAAAGGAAGAATGATTGAGAGTTTCTGTAATTGGCAACCTTTGTCACGCGACATACTTAGCCATGTGGCTAACTATACCGCGCGACATATCTTGCCACCAGACGTGGTTAACAGCCTGGTCTCCTAATTCGATTAGGAAACATATTTCATACTAAAGTAGTATAAATATAAGAGGTCTGTTAACCCTAATGGGCTAGCCAAAATTTTCAAGGAAAATTCATAACAAAATACTCTCAATATTCTTCAAGGTTTTGATCTAGCAATCATCAAGAAATCGTTCTTGAATTCATTCAAAGGTGTGGATACCGAAAGAGGGTCTTCACTCGTTCATCGATCAAGGCCTAGAGTTCAAGCAAGTTGAAGAACGAAGATTGTGATTCGAAATCACATATTCAAATCGTTCGATAGCTCAAGAACGGAAAGCAAACAAGATTGGTAAAATTCTATCTCATAGGAATTTAAATTAATTGTATAGAACGGATCCTAGGGCTTCTTGGGTTTTATGTTTTTTTAATGCTTAATTCCGCTGCGCATGGACCCGTAAAACCCAACAGTGGTATCAGAGCCCCGTTCGTATGGTTAAGTTTGAATTAACATGCTAGATTTAAGATATAAATTGTTTATATGCTTATTGCATGTTTTTGTTTGCAATAGAATTGTTGGAAATGGATAACGGAAAGTTAAGTTTAACTTAACGTTGATCTAGTTTCTAATAGAAGTTCGTTATGTGTTAACGGAACTAGTTACAAATTGTATTCTACATTTGTTGTAGATTACTAAAATCATTGAATATCTCAAAACCATTTAGGGTGAATGAGAATTAATGACAAATATCTTTTTGTAACTTAACAAAGTTGGTTAAAAGGGTCAATTTGATTGTGTGGATCAAATTGGGTTTGAACAGTGTTTTTGGGTGATGAGTTTTTGGCTCAAACTGATCAGAACGAGTGGGGACTCTGAGCACGAGTCGTGAGCACGAATGGACCTTAATGGACCTTGGCTCAAAACTGATCAGAACGAGTGGGATGCCCAAGAACGAGTCGTGGTCACGAGTCGTGCCTCTCGTGTCAAGCTGAACCTGCACCTTTTCATGAGAAAAGGCACTAAACCTTTTGACTCCCTTTAAATACTTCCCCCTCCGAATTTCAATTCACTCATACTGTATTTATACCCTTCCTACCCTCTAGTGAGATAGAAAAACATACCCAAATCATTGGCATCTTGTTGCATCAAATCTTTCAAAGTCCAAAGTTCTAAATAGTGATTAGTTCGTAGAGTTACCAATTTGGAGTGCTCCTATTGGTGATTATAAGTCGTTTTATCTCACGAGAAGTTTGCCATTTAAACCGTAAGCACCTGTGCGGGGCAAATACTTCTTACGGAAATTGTGCTACACAAGACTCGACTTCCTAAATTGTTCTTCCCAATTTCCGTTAGTTTCTCTGTCAAGTTTTTCGTTAAGTTTGAAGAAGCCACATAAAAATCCAACAATCGTAAGAAGTATTTCACGCTTCTTCAAGATCATCATGATGGCAAACGAGAAAGACTCCACCGAATCAAGTCAAGGGAATGTGACACCTCCATCGCAAGGTGATACTACATTCAAGCATGTTGCTCCCGCTCCTACAACTCATCACATCGGTCATGGTGAGAAACCCGCAAAATTCACTGGTGTGGATTTCAAGAGATGGCAACAGAAGATGCTCTTCTACTTGACCACCCTTAGCTTGCACCGCTTCTTGAAGGAAGATCCTCCGGCGGTGGAAAATGGTGATCCGGACCCCCAAAGGCAAATGGCAAAGGAGGCTTGGGCTCACGGTAATTTTCTTTGTAAGAACTATATCTTGAATGGACTTGACGATGCACTATACAATGTGTATAGTACAGTCGAGTTAGCCAAGGCGTTATGGGACACCTTGGAAAGGAAGTACAAGATCGAGGATGCCGGATCAAAGAAATTTGTCGTCGGTAAGTATCTTGACTTTATGATGGTCGATTCCAAATCGGTAACAACTCAAGTAGATGAATTCCAAATCATTCTACATGGGCTTGATGCCAAGGGGATGATCATGAATGATCCATTTAAGGTGGCTTCTATCATTGAAAAGTTGCCTCCTTCGTGGAAGGATTTCAAGAACTATCTCAAGCATAAACGCAAGGAGATGTCCTTGGAAGACATTATTGTTCGTCTTCAAATAGAAGAGAACAATAGAATGAATGAGACCAAAGTTGCTAAAGGCAAGATGGAGGCTAAGGTCAATCTCGCCGAGGCTAGCACGAGTGGTACAAAGAGAAAGCATTCCGAAACTGCCGGGAATGCTAAGAAAGGGAAGAAGAAGACCTCTAAGAAGTTCAAGGGGTCTTGCTATAATTGTGGCAAACCGGGCCACTTGTTAAGGGATTGTCGTCTCCCGAAGAAAGAGGCGAATAATGTTGACCACATGGACCTAGACTTTGCAGCGGTTGTCTTCGAGGCCAACGTTGCAAATTTGGAGGAGAATCCAAAGGCTTGGTGGATAGATACCGGTGCTACCCGCCATATTTGTGGTAACAAGGAGAGTTTCTCCTCCTATACTCCCATCTCCGGAAGAAAGCTCTACATGGGAAATTCTGCGACCTCCAATGTTCAAGGCATTGGAAACGTGATATTGAAGATGACTTCCGGAAAAGAAGTAACCTTGTTGGATGTGCTGCATGTTCCAGACATCCGTAAAAATTTGGTGTCTGGTGCTTTGCTTAGTAAGGCCGGTTTTAGACTAGTATTTGAATCCGACAAATTTGTACTAACCAAGAATGGTTTGTTTCTTGGAAAGGGTTACCTCGAGGAGGGCCTTTTTAAAATGAATGTAATGACTGTGATCCGCCAAGGTGCGATGAATAAAAGTTGTGTTCCTTATGTTTACTTGTCGAAAAGTTCTAATTTATGGCATGATAGATTAGGACATGTAAACCTCGACACCATTAAGAAATTAGCGAGACAAGATTTAATCCAAATGACTAAATCCGACTCTACTAATAGGTGCGAAGTTTGTGTTGAGGCAAAAATGACAAAGTCGCCATTTAATGCCATACAAAGAGACACAACTCCTCTCGAGTTAATTCACACCGACATATGTGATTTAAAACTAGTGCAAACTCGAGGAGGTAAAAAGTACTTCATTACATTTATAGATGATTGCACTAAGTATTGCTATGTCTATCTCTTAAGAAGTAAGGATGAAGCCTTAGGGGCTTTTGAGACTTATAAGAAAGAAGTTGAGAATCAACTTAACTTGAAAATTAAGAAAATTAGAAGCGATAGAGGTGGAAAATATGAAGCACCGTTTGAAGGATTATGTTGGGAATCCGACATAATTCATCAAACAACGGCTCCATATACCCCTCAATCTAATGGAGTTCTTTGAACGCAAAAAACCGTACTCTCAAAGAGATGATGAACGCGCTTTTGATCAGTTCAGGCTTACCCGACAACTTGTGGGGGGAAGCAATACTCACTTCTAATTATGTTCTTAATAAAATACCCAAGAAAGGTATTGATAAAACGCCCTATGAATTGTGGCATAATCGTAGGCCATGTTTTAAATATCTTAAAGTGTGGGGGTGTTTGGCCAAGGTTGAAGTACCTAAGCCTAAACAAGTCAAGATTGGTCCAAAGACCATTGACTGTGTTTTTATTGGATAAGCCAATAATAGTAGTGCCTATCGGTTTATAGTGCACAAATCGGACATTCCGGATATGCACGTAGGAACTACTATAGAATCAAGGAATGCGGTATTCTTTGAAAATATTTTTTCGGTTAAGGACAGGAAAGATGTAGGTTCTAATAAGAGAACACATGAGTCTACAACCGGTCCTTCTCAAATAGAAGATGAAGAACCGAGACGTAGCAAAAGGGCAAGAGTGGAAAAGACTTTTGGTCCTGATTTTCTATCTTACATGTTAGAAAACGAACCATCAACTGTTAAAGAAGCTTTATCCGGTCCGGATAGTTCGTTCTGGAAAGAGGCCATTAACAGTGAAATAGAATCCATAATGCTCAACAATACTTGGGAATTAGTTGATCTCCCTCCAGGTTGCAAACCATTGGGTTGCAAATGGATCCTTAAAAGGAAGTATAAGGCAGATGGATCCATCGATAAGTACAAAGCTAGGCTAGTTGCCAAAGGCTTTAGACAGAAAGAGGGATATGATTTCTTTGATACATACTCCCCTGTCACAAGGATCACATCCATTCGTGTTCTCATAGCTATTGCAGCAGTGCATAATCTTGAGATACACCAAATGGATGTGAAGACTGCTTTCCTAAATGGAGAACTTGATGAAGAAATTTACATGGAACAACCCGAAGGGTTCGTGGTTCCTGGTAAAGAAAGAAAGGTGTGTAAACTTGTAAAGTCCTTGTATGGACTAAAACAAGCACCTAAACAATGGCATGAGAAGTTCGATAGAACCATGTTATCAAATGGATTCAAGATTAATGAATATGACAAATGTGTCTACATTAAAGGAACATCTGAATCATTCGTTATCGTTTGTCTTTATGTAGACGACATGCTCATAATGGGAAGTAATCATGATTTGATCATGAATACCAAAGGCATGTTAAAGAAGAACTTTGACATGAAAGACATGGGATTAGCTGATGTAATATTAGGGATAAAGATCTCTAGAACATCTGAAGGATTTGTTCTTTCACAATCCCATTACCTAGAGAATGTTCTTCGGAGATTCAATGTCTTTGATGACCCTCCGGCTAAAACACCTGTAGACTTGGCTCTACATTTAGTCAAGAACAAAGGGGAACCGGTTTCTCAACTGGAATATGCAAGAATAATTGGCAAATCGATGTACTTAACAAATTGTACTCGCCCGGACATTGCATATTCAAGAAGCAAACTTAGTAGGTTCACAAGCAATCCTAGTACCGATCATTGGAAATCACTAATGAGAGTACTAAGATATTTAAAGTATACATTAAACCATGGGATACTTTACAATAAATATCCAGCAAGATTAGAAGGATACCGTGATGCCAATTGGATATCGGACACGAAAGACTCTAAATCCACAAGTGGATATGTATTCACAATAGGTGGAGGAGCAAAGTGTCATGGAAATCCTCCAAACAAACGTGTATAGCCGATCCACGATGGAATTCGAGTTTATAGCTTTGGATAAAGCCGGGGAAGAAGCGAGAATGGCTTAAGAACTTCTGGAGGATATTCCTTGTTGGAGTAAACACAGTACTCTTTGTTATGATACATTGTGATAGTCAATCAGCAATATGAAGGGCACAGAATAGTATGTATAATGGTAAGTCTAGACATATTCATCGTAGACACAATACCATTAGACAGTTGATCAAGAATGGCGTTATCACTATTGATTATGTAAAGTCATGTGATAACTTAGCGGATCCGTTTACCAAAGGTATAAATCGAGATCAACTGTATAAACTATTATGGGGAATGGGTTTAAAACCCACAACAAAAGAACTTATAGCGGACACTCAACCTTGAGAAATGGAGATCCCAGACCCTTGGTTCAATGAGACAACCAAGTTATAAGTTCTAGTAGAGTTACTTGGAAACAACAACTTGGTTTATTAACCCGGAGATGTTGAATACTCATTCCCAGAACATCCAAGTACAAGCACATGCAGCAGTGGTAAGGATAAGTTGAGAAAACTTTTAATGATTTATATACCTTCGGGTGGAGTAGTGCATGATACTCCTTATAGTGAGAATCACCTATATAAAGCGAGAGGTAATTAGGCCGCCTCTAAATGAACGCTTATGAATGAGATACGGTCCAGGGCCGAAATGGACAAAACCGTGAGAATGAAAAACTATTAGAGCTATTATTATGTGAGTATTATTGTCTTGGTATACAACCTACAGTCACTGGTTCAAAGCGACTCGCTACCAAATGGCTAGTATATCCGATAATATTTCACTAGGGAAGATTCAAGGCCACAAGCTATCTATCCCGATGTAATAATAGCTAGCCGGAACTTTGGACGAAATTGCATACATGCATTAATTGTCATTCATGTGGGGGATTGTTGGAAATGGATAACGGAAAGTTAAGTTTAACTTAACGTTGATCTAGTTTCTAACGGAAGTTCGTTATGTGTTAACGGAACTAGTTACAAATTGTATTCTACATTTGTTGTAGATTACTAAAATCATTGAATATCTCAAAACCATTTAGGGTGAATGAGAATTAATGACAAATATCTTTTTGTAACTTAACAAAGTTGGTTAAAAGGGTCAATTTGATTGTGTGGATCAAATTGGGTTTGCAAATGTTTTTGGGTGATGAGTTTTGGCTCAAACCGATCGAACGAGCAGTGGGAATCTGAGCACGAGTCGTGAGCACGAATGGAACTTAATGGACCTTGGCTCAAAACTGATCAGAACGAGTGGGATGCCCAAGAACGAGTCGTGGTCACGACTCGTGCCAAGGAGCACGAGTCGTGCCCTCTGTGCTGTTTCGAATTGTTGCACCTTTTCATGAGAAAAGGCACTAAACCTTTTGACTCCCTTTAAATACTTCCCCCTACGAATTTCAATTCACTCATACTGTATTTATACCCTTCCTACCCTCTAGTGAGATAGAAAAACATATCCAAATCATTGGCATTTTGTTGCATCAAATCTTTCAAAGTCCAAAGTTCTAAATAGTGATTAGTTCGTAGAGTTACCAACTTGGAGTGCTCCTATTGGTGATTATAAGTCGTTTTATCTCACGAGAAGTTTGCCATTTAAACCGTAAGCACCTGTGCGGGGCAAATACTTCTTACGGAAATTGTGCTACACAAGACTCGACTTCCTAAATTGTTCTTCCCAATTTCCGTTAGTTTCTCTGTCAAGTTTTTCGTTAAGTTTGAAGAAGCCACATAAAAATCCAACAAGAATTTTGATTGTTTATGTGAAACAATGTGAAAATCGTTTTCTAATTATGATGAATTAAATCTGTAAAAGGGCTGTTTTATATGATTTAATTGCTATGTAATCTGAATTGATTGAATCTGGAAATTCTGCAAACTGGCTACCTACGTCGCGCGACATAGTAAGCCACATGTGGAAATCTGGTAATCGGGCAAGGTGTGTCACGCGACATATCTAGCCAACTGGCTGATGTTGTCACGCGACATACTTAGCCAAATCTGGGCAATATCAGTTTGAAGAACAATCTAATCAATCTATGAATGTGTTTACAATCTGATATGCTTATGTGTTAATCTGGATGCTATAAAATTGAGTTTATAAGGCTATGCTAGATTAATTCATTGTTTATGCATGCTTAGTTGATTAAAATATGATTTTAATAATTATTGCGATGCATGTTTTACTTGTTCTTACGTGCTAAGAATTTTTATGTTTAGTTGAAACATTGCATTATAGTTTCCTAATATGTTTAGATTTAGACATTAAAATTTTGGATTTTATGATTGTTTATGGAAACAAGTCATAATTACGCGAAATTTAAAAGGAAACTGATTGTTTATAAAAGGTAGTGATTATGTTGTCAAATCAGAGCTGATTTCTGATTGTGCATGTCTAGGAGAGTTCTGTCTAAGGAAGAGTTGGTACTTAAGTAGTCCTTGTGGCTCACCTATCTTCCTGGGAACTTACTTGATGCACGATTATGACTATCTTTGCTGATATGCTTATAATCTACCTTAAAGAACCTTCATTTAACTTTTAAGTTCTTTATGCCAATTCATGATTAAAACACTTGAGACCATTCAGATAGTTTTGGGTGGGCTTGCCATAGCAAGGTGCTTTGATTCTATTCGAATGCGAGCAAGATGAGAAAATGGTGGTTCCTATGCGTTTAAAGTGAATGAACTTAATTGGGTTATCAAAATGGTTTTGGATCCAAGGCATAAGATGAGGTTAAAATATGCCTAGACATATGATGTCTTGAATAAACCTCATAAAAGATCTAAGAGTCATATATGTGATATGATTGATTTTTTCTACCTAATTAATTTAATTTTGAGCGGTTTGTCATAGCAAACTTGAAATTGAATTAAAGTTGGATCTTAGCCCATTAAATGTATATTATGCTTATTTGCATTTGAAGGTGTATAATTTAGTGGGAGCATTTATATAAATGCATTATACTTTTCATATAATATGTTCACTTATATGTGTTCATATTTTATGTATATCTTTTTGTAGAATAAATGGCATCAAACAATAATCACTTTTCACTGCGATCTGTCCTTGAGAAGGAAAAGTTGAAAGAGAATGGTACAAACTATATGATACTTTCTTAGAAAAGGAGTTTCTTTGCAAAGGAACCAGTGGGAGTAAAATAGATCTCGAAGAAATTCGAGAACCCGAAAACAACATTGAATCAATGGTAGAAACTGAACCAAGTTCACAAAGAGTTGTGGAACCGGTTCAAGATGCACAAGTTCTTTGCCGAAGTGGTAGGTCACGATCTGAACCCGAGAGATATGGATTTCTTGTTACGGAAAGTGATGAAGTGGAGTTAATCGAAAACGATGAACCTACTTGCTACCAAGAGGCGATGTCCGCTCCTGATTCGGAAAAATGGCAAGAGGCCATGAAGTCCGAATTACAATCCATGGCTGATAATCAAGTTTGGAACTTGATTGATCCACCCGAAGGTGTAAAAACCATAGGGTGCAAATGGGTCTTCAAGAAAAAGACCGACATGGATGGGAAGGTGCACACCTATAAGGCTAGGCTTGTAGCTAAGGGATATAGGCAGATTCATGGCATCGACTATGATGAAACCTTTTCGCCTGTAGCCATGCTTAAGTCTATTAGAATTTTAATTGCCATAGCCGCATATTATGACTATGAAATATGGCAAATGGATGTCAAAGCAGCTTTCCTTAATGGGAAGTTACTTGAGGATGTATACATGATACAACCTGAAGATTTTGTCAGTCCAAAAAATTCTAACAAGGTGTGTAAGTTGCAGAAATCCATTTATGGATTGAAGCAAGCTTCTAGGAGTTGGAATCTACGTTTTGATGAAGCAATCAAGGAGTTTGGCTTTATCAAAAACGAAGATGAACCTTGTGTATACAAGAAAATAGTGGGAGCGTAGCACTATTTTTGGTGTTGTATGTCGACGATATCCTACTAATTGGAAATGACATTCCTGCACTACAGACCGTCAAGTCTTGGTTAGGAAAGTGCTTTTCAATGAAAGATATGGGCGAAGCCGCATATATCCTTGGTATCAAGATCTATAGAGATAGATCCAAGAGGATGATTGGTTTAAGTCAAAGTACTTACATTGACAAGGTTCTTAGAAGATTTCAAATGGAAAATTTTAAAAGGGGAAACTTGCCAATGTTACATGGTATATCTCTTAGCAAGAATCAAAGTCCTAAGATTAATGATGAGCGAATGAGAATGAATTGTATTCCATATGCTTCGGCAATTGGGTCTATCATGTATGCTATGTTATGTACTAGACCCGATGTCTCGTGTGCTCTAAGCATGACGAGTAGGTACCAATCGGATCCCGGTGAACCACATTGGATAGCAGTCAAGAATATTCTTAAGTACTTACGAAGAACTAAGGATGTATTCTTGGTCTTTGGAGGAATGGAAGAAGATCTTGTAGTAAAAGGCTACACAGATGCTAGCTTCCAAACCGACAAAGATGATTTCAGATCGCAGTCTGGATTTTTGTTTACGCTTAATGGAGGCACTGTGAGTTGGAAAAGTTCCAAGCAAAGTACCGTCGCTGATTCTACAACCGAAGCTGAGTACATAGCGACATCCGATGCAGCTAAGGAAGCAGTTTGGACCAAAAAGTTCATTAGTGATTTGGAAGTCGTTCCAAGCATCAGAGATCCTATTGAACTTTACTGTGACAACAATGGTGCCATTGCACAAGCAAAGGAACCAAGGTCACACCAGAGATCCAAACACATACTTCGATGTTTCCACATTATCCGAGAGATATGTGAAAGGGAAGACGTAAAAATATGCAGAGTAGACACTGATGACAACGTGGCGGACCCATTGACTAAGGCTCTCCCGCAAGCTAAGCATGATGGTCATGTTAGATCCATGGGTATTCGATACATGGTAGATTGGGCCTAGTGCAAGTGGGAGACTGTTAGTGTTATGCCCTAGGCCTATGATTGATAGACTTATGTGTTGACATTATTTATTATTATATGAGATGTTTATCATTTGATTATTATATGTTTTGTATATTTGTTTATAATAATCTCCGTCCCTAATTATTAAGAGAATAATTAGTATAATTGTCAATGGATAATCATACGATGATTATATGCATAGAGATGCACATTGAAATTATGAATACTTGTTAGAGAACAAGTGACTGGACTTGACCCGCATGAGATTTATGTCATGGTCAAATGTCATAATTAAATCTCATAAGGTTACTTCATTTAGTCTCTAGACCTGAGATTATCATGACCTTACATATGATGAAAGTCATGTTTAATTTTAGTCAAACGGTATCTTAACACGATATCTATAAAGGCTATCTTTGGCATGATCGGATTCATGATGGGAAGGATGATAAGTCAAGATGGAATTTGTCCCTCGGAAGAGAGATATTTTGCTTGGGGCCCTCGATGAGTGATAATGATGAAAGTGTATGGCCGTACCCCAATATGATTGGAATTATCATTATACTCAAAGATCAAGAAAGCATTGAACAAAGACAAGTTGACAAGGACCATGACTTGTGTTCAATATAACATCGTGAGACAAAGAGAGAAATGTAAGTGTACCATTGGAAATGTGAACTCTTACGTTATATTATTTGGGTAGACATAATGGCTTGCTAGAGTCCGCTTATGTCTTATGAGATTCGATATGATCGAACTCATTGCCAACATAGTATAATTCTATTGGGTCACACACAACTAGAATGAATTGATTAAACCAAAGGAAAAATGATTGAGAGTTTCTGTAATTGGAAACCTTTGTCACGCGACATACTTAGCCATGTGGCTAACTATACCGCGCGACATACCTTGCCACCAGACGTGGTTAACAGCCTGATCTCCTAATTCGATTAGGAAACATATTTCATACTAAAGTAGTATAAATATAAGAGGTCTATTAACCCTAATGGGCTAGCCAAAATTTTCAAGGAAAATTCATAACAAAATACTCTCAATATTCTTCAAGGTTTTGATCTAGCAATCATCAAGAAATCGTTCTTGAATTCATTCAAAGGTGTGGATACCGAAAGAGGGTCTTCGCTCGTTCATCGATCAAGGCCTAGAGTTCAAGCAAGTTGAAGAACGAAGATTTTGATTCGAAATCACATATTCAAATCGTTCGATAGCTCAAGAACGGAAAGCAAACAAGATTGGTAAAATTCTATCTCATAGAAATTTAAATTAATTGTATAGAACAGATCCTAGGGCTTCTTGGATTTTATGTTTTTTTAATGCTTAATTCCGCTGCGCATGGACCCGTAAAACCCAACAAAATTGAACTCGAGCAAGTGTGTATTTGGGGTGGTAGGCAAATTTCTGGGTTTCATGGTATCACAGAGGGGTAAGAGAAGATCAAGGCCATAGTGGAAATGCAGGAACCTACGTGCATCAAGGAAGTTCAATGCTTGAATGGTAGGGTCGCTGCTTTGGGTCACTTTATAGCCAAGTCAGCTAAGAGGTCTCTCCCGTTCTTCAAAACCTTGAGAGGGACGAAAACCTTTGATAGGTCCGAATGTTCCTCGTCATTCCAGCAACTTAAAGAGTACCTCGCCATTCCACCATTCTTAGTAGCCCGATTCAAGGAGAAATCTTGCCATCTACCTATCAGTTGGAGATCGAGCAGTGGCTGCAGTTTTGGTCTGAGAGAAGAAATGCATTCAAAAACTAGTTTATTATGTGAGCAAGGCTTTGTTCGACATAGAAGGTAGGTACTTTAATGCAGAAAAGTAGCCTATGCCTTGGTAATAGTAGCTAGGAAGCTGCGAGCTTACTTCTCTGCTTACTCCATTGTCGTGCTGACTAATGCTACACTAAGAAAGATACTACATAAGCCAAAAAGCTCAGGTCGACTACTCAATTAGTCTATAGAGTTGACAGAGTTTGACATCGAGTACAGACCTCGAAAAACCTTGCAAGCACAACCTCTGTTTGACTTTTTGGTCGAGCTTACGTTCACCAAAGAGGATAACTCAGAGGCTACTCCAAGAAAAATCTTGAAAAGGAAGGAGCCAACAGGCCAGCAGATAGTGAGTTTGCCCGACGATTGCTGGAGAGTTTACTCGGATGGGTCTGCTACAAAAAATGTTAGTGGAGTTGGAATTGTGTTAATCGAGCCAGAAAGTGGTAGGGTGTTTGAAGAAGCTTTGATGTTCAAATTCCAAGCCTTCAACAACCAAGCGAAGTATGAGGCCTTGATCGCAGCAATTGAGTATGCTAAGTGCTTAGGGGCGACTAAGATTGAGGTTTATTGTGACTCTCAACTGATTGTGAATCAAGTCAAAGGAGATTGTGAGGTACTCAACACAATTCTGATCAAATATTGTGAGCTAGTGAAAAAGCTCATCCAAGACTTAGAGTTTTGGGAGATATAGAGGGTAGGTCGTGAGGAAAATGAATTAGTCGATCTACTTTCACTACCAGAAAAAGGTCATTTAGCGACGGAAATTTTCGTCGCTAAAATTAAATTTCCGTCGCTAAAATAAATCACCGACGGAAAAATTCCGTCGGTGGTCCGCCGCTACCAGCTCGTCGCAGTGCTCCGACGGGTCAATTTCCGCCGCTATTTTTTTCTTTTACCGACGGAATTTAATTCCGCCGGTGAATTAATGGTTTCATCGACGGAAAATTCCGCTGCTATATTAATTTAATTTAATTAAATTTTCATTTCAGCGGCGGAAATTTCCGTCGCTGTAATAAAAATTAATTTAAGTAAATTAATTTCAGCGGTGGAAATTTCCGTCGCTGTAATAAAATTTAAATTAAAATTAAATTATTTAGTGGAAATTACCGTTGCCGAAATTATTTAATTTTAATTTAAATTTTATTACGACGGAAGTTTCCGCCGTTGAAATCAAAAATTAAATAAAAATTAAATGATTATAGCGGCGGAAATTCCGTCATTGAAATTAATTTATTTAATTAATTTTTATTTCAAAGATATTAATTTCGCGACGGAAAATTCCGTCGCTGATTCTGAAATAAATTTAAAAAAAATAATTTAAAATATCAATAAACCAAAATTTTTTGTACCTGATATAACATTTCAATTTATAAAACTAAAACTATAAAAACTAAAATTCAAATATCAACGTACCAAATAAAAACTAAATACCACCGTACCAATTCGGGAGGGGGAGAGGGGGGGAGAGGGGGGGAGGGGGGGAGGGGGGAGAGGGGGGGGAGAGGGGTGGAGCGGGGGAGAGGCGGGGAGGGGGCTCCCGCGGTACCAAATGTCTCAAATGTTTACAAACAAGTATAAATTAATACAAAAATGTGTAAAAAAATCCGCAATCAACCCGGGGGACGCCGGAAATTACCTCGGGAGTCCCGGCCGAGATGAGCCATCACCGCCGCCAATTGTCTTTGAGTCTCTGCATGTTGTCTTTGAATCTCGCATGACGTCGATCGTTCTCCTCCTGCATCTGCGTCTGAACTGCCAAAGCATCCGCAAGCTTTGCCCGCTCGCGTTTCTCCTCCTCCAACGCAGCCTCCAGAGTGTCGACCCTCGGATCATGAAACGTGGGCTGGGCTACATTTCGCCGACGGCCGATCGACGTCGACGGGCATTGCCGCCCGTAATCCCCCATCCCTAACACTCGGGCTCCTCTCCTTGGATGTCCCCGAGAGGTGACCTCGTGCCAAACATCGTGCACGAAGGGGACGGGCTCGCGGGAGGCGTTCCTTCGGGAACAACGGCGGCTTGATATGCACCGTCAAAATAAAACAAACAATTATAATCATATACACAATGTAAGGTACATAAATATATTTACATATTCAAAATCAAGTCATTTAATGGTAGTTTACTTACAAAGGCGAGCTTGAGATCGATCGTCAACCCATTGCGGAGGTTGATCGGGCGCCGTAGAATTCCGAATATGGGTGCTAGCGTAAACATCCACAAAACCGATATTCGGACCATACTCCCTTTCCTATAAATAAAATAAGCGAGATTATTACTTTGAAATTGTATAAATGCAACATTTAAACCGATTTAAAAGCATGCATACACTACATTTACACTAAAACTATGGATTTCATAGCATCAACATGGCTCCCACTAACATACGTACATAAACCTATTTAAAAGCATCCATACACTACTACATTTAAATTAACATACATACCATGCGGTCGTGATGCTCGGCGACCGTGAGCGTCCCCCGGTATGCAACGCCGCCGACCCCGAGGAGCTCGCTCTATTGGCCTTGGCCTCGTTCGGATATAGCCTTCGCCGCATCCGACCCCCAATATTCGCAAAATTGACGAAACACCTCATCGGTCATAAAAGTAGGACACAAGGGCTGTTCTCCCGCCGCGAGCCGAGTAGTATAATAATTTTTCTTCGTGGTACCTATAAAAAATATGAATATCTCGTAAACATATAATGATGACATTATAAAATTAAAAGAGTATAATCATTGTTAATTAAACTAATTAAGGATAGATAAATATGTTACAAATAAAATCCTTAAATAGCTTGTGAGCTCGCTCATCGAAAACATATCTAGCCGTCGCATCGCTGATGTCTGGCGCCCAATAATATTTAGCCTACAACATATAATGATAACATTACAAAACTAAAAGAGTATAATCATTATTAATTATAACATTTTAATAACAAACTAACATTTAAGTTTTAAATAAAAACCATTAATATATTACCTTAAACTCATCCCACGCATCGTCCTTACGCCTCTCGTGGCAATTTTTTCCAGTTGGGCCAAAACTCGGTCATTTTTCGAGACCGCCAGTATTGCCCGATCTTAGTCCCTGTGGTGGGGTATCCACCTACAAACCTGCCAAGTATATTTATACAATAACATTTTAACTTAAATAATGAATTATATATAAAGCAAAAAGGAACCAACTTATATCAAATTAATGAAGAGTTACTTACTGGTCATAAAGTGATGATATCCTCGACAAATATCCTCCTCGTAATCGACAGTAGTCCGAGTACCGGCCCCGAGGTGGAGCTAGTACTACTGCGTGAAGGGTCGACATCATCGCTACCGGATCGGGACGGTTGCGTCCCAAGAATCAATGTGTAAATAGGCTTAGTCTTCTTACCCTTGCCCTTTCTACTAGAACTCATATCTCGTATTACAAGAAAATATTAAAATATACAACTTTAACAATAGGAAACAATATATTCACAATACATCTAAAACTTTAAAGTTCTAATAATCTAAAGCATTCACAATACATATAAAACTTTAAACTATTAATAATATAAAGCATTCACAATACATATAAAACTTTAAAGTTCTAATAATCTAAAGCATTCACAATATATATAAAACGACGGATATTAAAAATAATCTAAAGCATTCACAATACATATGAAACTTTAAAGTTCTAATAATCTAAAGCATTCACAATACATATAAAACTTTAAAGTTCTAATAATCTAAAGCATTCACAATACAATTTTAAACTTTAAACTATTATTAATCTTCGTCCCCATCATCATCACTGACTCGAATTACTACAAAACTCGAGTTCTTCATCTTCGTCTTCGGACTCTCATGAATCAAACTCTGATTCCTCTTCCTCTTCCTCTTCCTCTTCCTCTTCCTCTTCCTCTCGATTCATCAATATCAATGTGCGCGAGATGACCCGAACGAGGCGGGGAGTTGGCAAATTCACCGGTAAGATATCCTCCTCGGGTTCATCAACATTTTGAGGAATATGAGTGACATCATCTAATGGATGATTAGCCGATGAAACGTTAGGTGGCACCGGCATTTCATCCTCTTGATAGGGTGTTTCTAATGACGACTGCAGTAGTTGTCGACGAGGGTAGGTTGTCAATTATGCTCCTAGCCTTGGTCATCCAAACAGCCCACCATCCGTCGGGTCGCGGACGAGGGTAGGGAGTCATGTATACCGTTGTGCTTGAGATGCTAAGATGAAGACGTCGTCGCCATTATGTCTCGGACGAGTCCTTTACATCGACGAGGTCAAATATGGCGTGCTTCTTAACACCTCGCACAAAGATCCCGCCAATCACAATTGAACAAGACAACACTTTCAAGCTTCTACCCAAATACTCCACCTCGACTACTTCTTTCAGGACGCCATAATAATCATTCCCTATAAGCTTCACACCGCTATTCCATGTCAATTTAGAGCCCCCGTAAGCTTTGGTATGAAACACATAGCCATTCACGAAATAACCGTTGTATAAATGAACGTTCAAGTACGGAGATGATGCTAAATGTCTTAACCTCGCAGCTTTGGCATCACCCAGATGTTCAGCTATCTATAAGACAATATTGTAACCAATTTAATACAATTTTAAGATTGAATGTTTAAAGAAGTGTATAGAATAAATTTGAATGAAACGAAATATTTACATATTTCCTTAGCCGCTTGGAAATTCTCTTCTGTCCTAGTTGCGATGAGTTCTGGAGATAAATCCCGAGCTAAATCTTCAAACATTCTCGCAATAGGGTTAAACAAGGCATTTCATATGCAGGTAATTAAACATGCATAATTTAATCGACGAGGCGTAAACATAACATCAATGACTTACTTGATATATTCCCCAACCTCGTCAGCAGTTTAAGAAGAACATACGTTTCGACCGCGGCAAACTCTTTAGCGGTTAACGTACGCGTACCAACCCGTTTGCCGAGCAACCGACTGTGGGATGAAAATACGTAGATGTTTCCCTTAGACGGAAAACCACCATCGTAATTGCGGCCAACCCTAGTCAATCTCGTATCAACATCGGGAGGAAAATATGTTCCGACAAAGGCAACAATCTCATCTATGATAACAAACTCCGAAATTGAGGCCTCGACCATGGCCCTATTGCTCATCTTCCTTTTCAATTGGCCTAGATACCTAAAAGTCATTCGTAGATTAAAACATAAATAATGTTAAAGAAGGTATATTGTTAACGCTCAAATTATTTAGAAATAGAATAAATTCAATTACCTCTCAAATGGATACATCCATCTCGTATTGAACTGGACCACCGACTCTAGCTTCGTATGCCAAGTGGACCGGTAAATGCTCCATAGAATCAAAGAATGAAGGAGGAAATATCTTCTCAAGTTTGCACAAAGTCACTACGATGCTCTCCTCAAGCTTTTTCATGTGATCAACACGCAGTGTGGTCGATGTTAACGCTCGGAAAAACTCACTTAACTCGTTAACGCCACCCGCATATTGTCGTGCAAGAGACCCCCGAGAGCAATCGGAAGTAGCCTATCCAAAGAAAACGTGGCAATCGTGACTCTTCAAACCCCGCACTTTCCCCTCCTCTACATTGACACGCTACCAATGTTAGACGCGTAACCATCTGGAAGCCTTAAATACTTGAGCCATTTCAGAGGAGGAGCTTCTTTTCCTTTGAAGCACGTATTGAGCCATCGGTCTAACCTGGTTTACCATTGACGTATACCAAGTCTAAGGCCGGCCGCTTACGATGATTTCCTTAAGGTCCTTTTGAGCTTTTCGTTGTCTTTAGTTGTTCTCTTGAAATCCATCAACGTGTTAAAAACATTATCGAATACATTCTTCTCAATGTGCATCACGTCAAGGTTATGTCGAATGAGATTTGTTTTCCAAGATGGCAGCTCCCAAAATATACTCCTCTTGATCCAGGTTATGGGTAGTCCCAAACCCTTGTATTTTGGTCTTCGAAAACTTTTTCCCCCACCGAGGATCGGGCAATCTAGATACCTCCTCATAGACCGTGTCACCACTTAAACGAATCGGGGCCTCATCATGGTCAATCTTGTTCTTTTTAAACGCATTCTTCTGGGTCCTGAATGGGTGGTCCTCCGGAAGAAATTGTCTATGGCAATTGAACCAACATGGTTTTCCAGAGTGCGTGAGCGTGAAAGACTTTGTGTCACTCATACAATATGGACAGGACAACTTCCCGTGGGTGCTCCAACCCGATAACATCCCATATGCAGGGAAGTCATTAACTGTCCACATCAACGCAGCCTTCATGCTGAAATTCTCTCGCTTGAAAGCATCCCACGTTTCGACCCCATCCTCCCAAAGATGCTTCAATTCGTCCATCAAAGGTCGGAGATAGACGTCAATGTTCCTTCCAGGGCTGTTTGGGCCGGGGATAAATAACGACAAGAACATGTAGGGATCACTCATACACAACCAGGGCGGAAGATTGTAGACAGTGGCTATAACCGGCCAACAAGAGTAAGATTTTTCCCCAGGACCAAACGGGTTGAAACCATCGGAAGCGGATGCATAACCGTATATTTCTTGCTTCGAGCCTGCAAAGTCGAGGATAAGTCTCATCAAAGTGTTTCCATGCCTCCCCATCACCGGGATGAATCAACACACCCTCTTCACGCAAACTTTCCTTATGCCAACGCATTGCCTCTCGCAAAGTAGATTTAGACGCGTAGAGGCGTTGCGGTCTTGGAATCAACGGCATGTAACGCAACCGCTTATGTGGTCTGTTTTTCTTGTGTTTTGAACTCCCCTCCGATTTGGCTTATATCTACTTTGTCCGCAAATTGAACACTCGTCTTCTCGTGAATCTTCCTTGTAGAATAGCATGCGATCATTCTTACACGCATCAATCTTTTCATAACATAGCCCAATCTGCCCAACCAACTTCTTGGTCTCATAAAAGTTTGTAACCATCTTATTCTCTTTCGGCAACATCCGCTTAATTGCTTTCATGATACGATTATAAGCGGGGCGGCTAATATTGCAATCGGCCTTTATGTTAAGGAGCTCGGCCACAGCCTCCAACACACTGATCTCGCAACCTGGATAGACCTTCTCTTTTGCAGAGTCCATAGCATCAATAAATTTCTTGGCTGCAGGGTCGGGTTCTTGCCGTTGGTTCTCTCGACCAATCGAAGGAAGGACCTACGCATCCCTAACCATATCTTCCATATTCAAAGGTGGTTCTTCATTGTCCCGAATAATAGGTTCGGGTTCGGGAGGTACATGAATATTCTCTGGGATTATTCGCAACATTTGTGCGCAATCTCGGCTCACCATGACGGGTCCACCGTTTGTACCCAACTTCAAACCCGTTACGCAAAAGATGTTTCGAGTCTCGATCAAGCTTAGATACTTGACATTACAACACTTGTCGCATGGACACCTAATCTTACCATCCTTATCCATGTGACCGGTTTTATTTAATTGAGCAAATTCAACAAACCCCTTCAACCCTCTATAAAACTCAGGATTGATACCGCGTTGATTCGGCAACTTCCGCTTATACATCCAACTACGATCATCGCATGTACATCACTCCCGCATTGCAATCCATATATTATACGTACACTCAATTTAATCGACGGATGAAACAAAATTGGGATGTTAATAATTATTGGATTTCATAATATATTAACTTGATTTAGAAGTAATTAACGTATTATCATTCCCTAAATTTGAATTACAAACTTAAAAGCAACACGAGATCTTCTTAAAATAAATATAAAGCTTCTAACTCATATTTAACAATATATTAACGGGTCTTCTTAAAGTGTCTAGGAACTCGTTCCCGCTCCCGAACTCGAATCTCTACTCTTCCTCCGCCTCGGTCCCCTGAGGTCTTTGGTCTAGGTATGTTGAAAAGTCGGTCGGACCTCGTCCTGGCTCGGAGTATCGTGTGAGCGGGTGGATCAATCACGCTGGTAGCTCTCGATCTTGCTCTTTCTGCCTCAAGGCCTCCTGCGAGCTATCACTTCGGGATCATTTCTCAAAGCAGCTCTCCGAATCTCCCGTCTCTCATAATCTGCTGCAATGTCGCCAAAGTGATTTCATCGGGGTTGCTCTTGGCCTCCATGCCTCTTAATGTCAGTTTGGAAGAATAGTCTCGCCCCAAAATACTCTCGGCGTCGAGCCTCTATCATCAGCCGTACAGACCTTGCTTTGCTCCTCGTACCATGTCGATACTCGGTGGTCGAAATGTGCTACCTCTAGTCCGACGGAGTAGTGGTCGTATCGGAAGAAAGCCCTCTAGAAATGCTACGCCAAAGAAATGTGTAGTACGAGGCTCGGTCATAATCATCGGCATTGTATTAGTCGTCAACCGCTCTCTCAAAGTCCAAATGGTCTGCTGCGGGTATCCGTCTTGTGCCTTTCAGCTAGAGATGGAATGCAAAAGGATGATACATGTAGTCCGAAGTCGGACAATAACCGACCCGTCCCGAATATCTCTCATAGTACGCAATCCCCATGCCGGAATCCAATAGTACGGGTTTGCGGTCTCATATCGGGCCAAGGCCAACCTCCTATGCCAACTCTCGCAGCGGCATCCCTCAATATCTTGCGCCGTCCGCCACCGAAGGTAATGCCGTCTGCCCTCCGGCGTGGCGAGATCAAGCGAAATCTCTCATACGGCCACAATGATAGTAATGCTGGGCTGCCTGAACCATGTACTCGGATCCTCCTGGCTAATCTATCAATGCCGTGGTATGTCTCCGCTAGCAACAAAGTGGAATGATGTCCATCGCTCCTGTCCGAGATTGAATATGCCGGATGTCAACTCCTCGATCACCTCTCGCCGCTGATGATCTCTAACAGCGTAGGCTGGACACACTCCGATGTAGCCGCATGGTAAGTAGTGTGTGCACACGGGAGGAATGAGCAACATGAATATATCTAAGGAATTGGATAGATCAAACAATCCGGGCTGGTCCGACTCAATCCGGCTATATGAGTCAAGTCTATGAATCTATCGTCAACGACAATGCACGATACCCGGTCTGGCGATAATCCCAAGAATTCGAATAGTTGCTCCAGAATGGCGATCGTCATCTCGAGGAAATGCCACGGTCCTCGACTCGGCCACACCCGGTGCTCGAAAATCCTCCATCGTTGGCATCGGATCGTTGTACGATAGGGTGAACACATGTCGCTCCGAATCCCAAAAGCACGAAGCGGCTCGGAGCGAATCCCAATCAATCTTCCAATCTTTTAGAGACCGCATGCATGGCATGCTATACCTCCTGTCAATAAGTTTCCGGTGTTGTTTTTGGTGAAAGCGCGTGAGTTCAAGAATGTCTTGTTGAAATTGAAACTCGCGGGAAACAATTTCTCCATTGTAATGCTCCATGCTGCCTTAAATTGGGGCTGCTGGGACTTTACCTATTAATATTGTGAATAATTGTATCAACAAATCTTGAGCTCTAGTTCAAACTAAACTAAAGGATAATGGTGTCCCTACCTAACCACCTACTCTTTCCTTTAAGTGCATGTTTGATAAACCTATCCCATCCCGAAATGCATGATTATATGAAATGCAAATATCACTTTGCCTACTTGCTTTATAATCGAAAATAAAGAAATTTCGGCTTTTGCATAGACCTAAATTATTACTATTGTGAATAATTTTAAATATTAATATTTAATTCTTTGTTGTAAAATATATAATTTTACAATGATGAATTAAATTAACATTTATAAACAAGATGAGAGTCGTTATCATCCACAACTATCAAAACCCTATCTCGGCTTAGACCAAGAAAGATAGAGCAAATAAGTTCTTGTCGGTTTGAGCAAAGGATTTTACATTTAATATAGGTTTTCCAGTTTCACACTGTCCTCCTCTCTAAGAATCTCAAACATCACGGCCGTATGTCTTGATTGCACATTTTACTCTTCACTTCGGTGATATACGGTCACAAGTAAAAACAAGGTAACATTATAACACCGGTGAAGAGAAAACGAAATTTCCTCCAATTTTTTCAATCTCCACCTTCCATTTACCCAAGATCTGATTGCGAGAATCTTCCTCATGAGCTGAAAGGCGCGGTGTTGCCCTCAATCTCACGGTTGCACATGCGAAGCAACCGTGGTGAATTGAGGGCAACACCGCCGGCCTTTCAAGCTCATGAGGAAGATTCTGTCAGATCTCAGTAAATGGAAGGTGAAGATTAAAAAATTGGAGGAAAGCTGTTTTCTCTTGGCAGCGGTGTTATGCGTTACCTTGTTTTTACTGACCGTATAACACCGATGAAGAAAACAGCAATTCCGACAAGAACATGGCTGTGATGTTTGAGATCCTTAGAAACGATGGCTGAAAACTCTTATTAAGCGAGAAAATCACTTTGCTCAAAGCGAAGAACTTATTTGCTCTATCTTTCTTGATCAAGATGGACGGATTTTGATAGGCGTAGGTGAGAAAGGCTCTCATCTTATTTATATTTTAAGATGTTAACCACCAACCACAATACCTAAGGTGCATCTAGGGTGCCGGGATTTATATCGGGCGCTCAAACGTAGGCGATATTACATCACCGTCCGCGATGCCGTCAATCGCCCCAAAATGGGATCTAGAACCACTAAGGTAGTGTGCGGTTGAATATGTTACATTATTGATACATTCGCCCCCTTCCTCCCCTTTGACTTTAAAAGACTTGAAAATTAGATATTTAGTAACTTATCTAATTGTTGCATATGTAATATGTTATGTTTACTAAATATGTAACATGTTATATTTACTAAATATAACATGTTACACCGATGGAAAATATCAAGTCTATTGCACAAGCATTTGGCCCAAAGATTGAAACTTTAAAAGTAGATTTACTATTATAATTAATCGAGAAAACAAGAAAATCCCCAAGCTGCGGTTTTTGTATCTTCTACAAGCGAAGTTGGGGATTTTCTTGTTTTGATTAATTGCTAAATCTACTTTCAAAGTTTCAATCTTTGGACCTAATGCTTGTGCAAAAACTTGAGATTTTCCACTCCGGCCATAACCCCATGGTAGTGGTTGTACGTGATAGTAGTGGAGTTGGATTAAAAGACTTGAAAATTAGATATTTAGTAACTTTTTAGCTTTTTATCATTAAAAGACTTGAAAATTAGATATTTAAATACTTATCTAATTGTTGCATATGTAACATGTTATGTTTACTAAATATGTAACATGTTATATTTACTAAATATAACATGTTACACCGATGGAAAATATCAAGTCTATTGCACAAGCATTTGGCCCAAAGATTGAAACTTTAAAAGTAGATTTACTATTATAATTAATCGAGAAAACAAGAAAATCCCCAAGCTGCGGTTTTTGTATCTTCTACAAAGCGAAGTTGGGGATTTTCTTGTTTTTGATTAATTGCTAAATCTACTTTCAAAGTTTCAATCTTTGGACCTAATGCTTGTGCAAAAAACTTGAGATTTTCCACTCGGCTTAACCCATGGTAGTGGTTGTACGTGATAGTAGTGGAGTTGGATTAAAAGACTTGAAAATTAGATATTTAGTAACTTATCTAATTGTTGCATATGTAACATGTTATGTTTACTAAATATGTAACATGTTATGTTTACTAAATATAACATGTTACATATTTGATTATGAGTACGGTTATTTATCGTTTTCTTTATAGTGGCATATGTTTTCTTCTATTCGTTAATATTACTAACATATGTTTTCTTCTATTCGTTAATATTACTAAATATGTAACAAACTAGGATCTGAAGCTTGTATCTGTAATTATTTCATATAAGGTGCATCTAGGGTACCAGGATTGATATCAGGCGCTCAAACGTAGGCGACATAATCACCGTCCGCGATGCCGTCAATCGCCCCAAAATGAGATCTAGAACTAGATGTTCCTAAACTATTTCATCCACAGTTTTCTTACTTATTTGTTTGTAATTGAGATCAATTAAAGTCTCAACTCATGATCATTCGTGCTTACTTTTATTAGTTTAATATATTTGTTTTATTAGTTTAATATATTTGTTGGGTTATCAAAATTGTTATTATTCTTCCTAATTCTTTCATGTTTCGAAAGACATTAATAATATAGTTGCATGATTTATGTTTACTATGTGTGAATACTAGCATGAATCAATTTCATGATTATCCACCTTTAGGTAGTTAAATCTTGTTAAAGTGAGTAGGGTTAAGGCATGATATATGATTCATATTATTGGAAAAAATGTATCAAAAGTACCTCATTTTAAAGCTCAAATTACCTAAATTCAGTCAAACTATCTTCGTGTGCGATATCATTATAAATTTGAACAAAAAACCTAGTTAAAATCCTCAAAAGAAGTGTTAAGAAGCCATATAATATTTTCAAAACTATAATCCATTTAAGTCCAAAAAAATGGAAAATAAACTTAATTAAGAATGCATGATCAATTCTACTATCATGGATAAAGGCCAAAGCACACAGCAAAACTCAAACAAAAAACTTTTTTGTAACTAAAAACTTAAAAAAAAAAAAAAAAAAAAAAAAAAAGCATCTCCACCCCCGAATTTAAATTAAGCAATGTCTTCATTGTCCAACACATAAAGTAATAGGAGCATAAAAAGATCAAGGATTAAGTGCTCTCAAATATCATATTACTCTCTATGTACCCTCTTGAAACTTTCATCAAACATATTGTGGGCAACCAAAATTACAAAGATAAAAGGCACCCACAACAATCCAATAACATCCCATAAAGGAATAATCTCTTGGTAACAACACATGATGTACACAACACACCAAAGTCCCACCACAAATCAAAAATCAACAAATCTAACATGTATATCAACGGAATACCATACTATCTGTGTAATAATATGAGCATGATGATAAACAAAGTAACATATTGCACATTATGGTAAATAACTTTTTCATGTTGAGGTGTTCAACGATCGACAAATCCAATTTGTTCTCTCTTGACCGATAATTGCTCTTGTTTGAATGAATTTTTGCACAAAATTGACTTGTCCCCTTTTTCAATACTACTTGTCCCCCTTTAAAATTAGGTTTTGAATCATTTAGGCAAATCCAATTCCCAGAACAGACAGCAAATCCAATTCCCAGAACAGAAACCAAAATAGGTCATGCAAAATCAGGAAGAAATCATATTCACAACAAATTAACACCCTATCCTCGAATTAGAACTACATATTTGAAAGAAATCGAAACATTTACCTTGATTTGATTAGAGCAAGAGAGAGAAAAACGGTGGAGAGGCGGACGGAAGGAGACGGCGTGAGAGCTCGAGACGGACGGTGGAGAGGTGGTGAGGTGGACGGACGGAGACGGCGGCAGCAGCTCGAACGGAGACGGTGGAGAGGTGGACGGACGACGGCGATAGAGCTTCTTCTTCTTCAGGTCACAGAGAGAGCGGGAAGAGAGAGAAAGCGGGAAGAGAGAGAGAGAGAGGGAAATGTGGCGTAATTGATATCTGAGGGATAAAATGAGTATTTATAATTTTCCCCAGCGACGAAATATTCCGCCGCTAAATATTAATTATAGCGGCGGAAATTAAATTCCGACGCTATAATTAATATTTAGCGGCGGAATATTCCGTCGCTGTGAATCCGACGCTAAACTATACGTACGCTCACCTGGATCGATGACATGGCACTCTCACCGACGGAAATTTCCGCCGCTGATTTTAAATTCAGCGACGGAAATTTCCGCCGCTATTATTAATAAATATAATTGTTTTCATTATATTTTTGAAAAAATAAATAAATCATTAATATTTATTAATTTTAATTTAATAAATATCATTATTTTTATTTATATAAAAATAAATAAATCATAAATATTTATGATATTTTGAAAAAATAAATAAATCATAAATATTAATTAATTTTAATTTTATAATGCCATTATTTTTATTTATATAAAATATGAAAGTTATTTTAAATTACTCTCAAAAAAATAAATATGAGTCATTATATTTTTGAAAAAATAAATAAATCATTAATATTTATTAATTTTAATTTAATAAATATCATTATTTTTATTTATATAAAAATAAATAAATCATAAATATTTATGATATTTTTGAAAAAATAAATAAATCATAAATATTAATTAATTTTAATTTTATAATGCCATTATTTTTATTTATATAAAATATGAAAGTTATTTTAAATTACTCTCAAAAAAATAAATATGAGTCATTATATTTTTGAAAAAATAAATAAATCATTAATATTTATTAATTTTAATTTAATAAATATCATTATTTTTATTTATATAAAAATAAATAAATCATAAATATTTATGATATTTTTGAAAAAATAAATAAATCATAAATATTAATTAATTTTAATTTTATAATGCCATTATTTTTATTTATATAAAATATGAAAGTTATTTTAAATTACTCTCAAAAAAATAAATATGAGTCAATAAATATTATTTTTGAAAGCTACGAGATCCCAGCAACGCAAAGCAGCTCTCGCTCAATACTGAAAAGGCGGCTTCCAGGGATTCTCAACCACTCTCGGTTCGCTGGAGGGGGTGATGGGCAAGGTTTAGACACGGGAATGGCCTAACGGGATAAAAGGGGGAAAGCTCACGTGACATGCGGTTTCCGTTTCTTTTATTTTCTGATTTCTTTTTTTTTTTTTTGTTGTTTTAATTTACTTAAAACAGTATTTTCTCAGAATCCTAGGTAGGTTGGAAAAGATTGCTCTTCTTTTTCGCAACTATGCTAGATCCTGGGTCAGTGGAGACCATCTGTGCGGCTATAAGCCCCTCGTTTTGCACCTGTATTTCGACATCCCGGGGTGGGCGGCCCCGGGCGAGGTCCTATAGTGCAAGCGGTTTCCACCGGCCTAAAGAAAAATCGAACCTAAGGACCGAGCCTGTCATGTTCGTTTTGATGCGTTAGCCATGTGAATAGTGAGAGGCGGCCACGGAGTCAAGATCGAGTCAAGAGTTCGGCATGACCTCTCTTTACCTTGCTTGCGCTAGGGATGCAGTGACGTTAGGCGTTAGGCTGGGTCATATCGTCATGGGCGACGTATCAAAGCGTGATGACATGGTGTCATGCGAGCATGGATGTATATCGGGACGGAACATCGTGCAGGTGTAGCTTCGGAAATCAAGATCGGAGTCAAGATTTTAGCATGACCTTTCATCGCCTTGCTTGCGCAAGGGATATTGAGTTCCGAGCCTTGACTCGAAAATGGCCGGCATGGTATATGTATCCGAGTGTATGACACGGGCCCAGGTAAAACCAACCGAGTACGGGACGGAGTGTGACTCAAGACTCGAAACGTGCGGGGTTGACGCTTGGCTAGGATGGGATGTTTGGAATGATCCCGTGCGCGCCCAAGAGGCCTAGGAAGACCAAACGGACTGCAAGCGAGACCACTCCGGGTTAAGGGTTGTAGTGTGCGGTGTATCAGGCGGCGGTGCGCATAGTGTGCGGTGTAAGCAGGCGGCGGTGCGCGTAGTGTGCGGTCTCTAAAATTCTTTTACGAGTAAAATAGAAATTTTTGAAGAATTTTAAATGTATGCACGGATGTATATTGATGCATTTTTTGTATTTTTATTTCTTTTGTAAAATAAAAACGAAGCACGTGCACACACACACAACAGTTAAAGGAAGGGGTAAAATGAAAGTTTGACCCTCATCATCGTTTTAAAAATCTTTTGTTTTGTTTAAAAGTTTTTAAAACAAAATTCCCCAGCGGAGTCGCCAACTGAAATTACCCGGGATCCGGCTCGCGCGCGGAGGGCCCCCGTGCATCTCGCATAGTTCGTCGCTGTTCGGGAATGTTCGCCCGGATCCGAGAGGCAGCACAATCGCGCCCGGCATCCGCTTATTCCGTCTTAGCGTTTGCGAGGTTGGAGGTGTCTCGCTGTGTTTTGCTTTGTAGAGTCGCCACGCCGTTTTTATTAAGCCCAAAACATTGAAAAAGGGCATCAGTTTAAAGATAAATTTTAAACTGTTTTTGTGTGATGAGATTTTGAGTTCGGAGGTCAGATGACTCCTCGGGAAGAGAATATTAGAATATTAGAGCTCACCCGAGTAGCCTCGTAAAACGAGTCTTTCGGATACCCCTAATATCCTTTAAAATGTTGTGTGTGTGTGTGTGCTTTTAAAAATGCATCTTTGTATCGGATGTCTACATTGTATTGAAATGTATTGAAATAGAATAGGAAGGAAGCCTTACCAATGTTGGTTCGTGTCTGTCTTCCGCGGGAATAGTGTTTGAGGTCGGAGTAGCGTTCGGATTGCTTCGGGGATGCCGGTTGTCCGCGGACGCAGTTTCGGCGTGAGTTGAGGTTGTAAGGCTGCGTTCGGGCGAGAGGTTCGGCGTGCGTGGGGATCGTCGGGATTACTCGGGCGAGAGGTTCGGCGTGCGTTGTGAGTGGCGAGGTCACTCGGGCGGAGTTTCGGCGTGGTTTGGGATCGTCGGTTTGACTCGGAAAGAGCGGGACACCGTGGAAAGACCGAGCAAGGCCTCGGAGTACCACGAGGGGCCTCGTAGTACCTCGAGAGTGCCTCGGGCGGCGCGGGAGCGTCTCGGGAGCGCTCGGAGAGGCTTCGGAGCACCTCGAGGGGGCTCGAAGGCCTCGGAAGGATCCGAAGGGGCGGGAATGCCTCGAAAGGTCTTAGAAGGGGAGCCGAGAAGGCTTAGGGAGGAAGAGAGAAGTGGGAGGTGTGAAAAAAAATGAGGAGGGGGAGCCCTCTATTTATAGTAAAAATTTCGGAGCAAAGAGGTCCGTACGGACCTTCTTGGTTATCCGAGAATTTTGGATTTCCTCGATTTGAGGAATGCGCAATGATGGAGAATATTTGGGAATGATGATGTTCCCACTGAGCAATAAGGTCCGTACGGACCATCTTGCATGCAAAGAGGTCGTACGGACCAACTCGTGCATGGAAACCATCATTTCTCCGGGATTTGAGGGAATATTGTGGACTTTAAGGGATTTAGTAATCATTGAAACAAAGAGGTCCGTACGGACCTTAATTGCTTTACGATTTCTGAAAATTCCCAAGGTCCTTTTGTCCCTTTTTATCCCTGAAAGGCTCCTCCCTTGGTTTGGTTGGGGGTTTGAGAGGGTTTTGAGAGGGTTTTGAGTGAGAGAGGTCTCCGAGAGCTGCGTGGATGAGTCTGCGGTGTTTCCGTGTGTTTGAAAGGGAGTGATCAGTTGGGGTACTTACGAAGCCTCGACAGCGTCTCTTATGAAGAAAGAAGTGGGGTCGCCCAGATAAGATAAGGGTCCTAATGCGGATCGCGTCTTTGGGAGAGGAAGTGGCCGTGAGGGTCAAAGTGAGGGCGTGGTGGTGTCCTTTTGGGTGGCCGTTTAGGTCGATAAATTTGGACCCTGTGATAGGATTCCTACGTATCCACAGCGGGAATCAAGCACAGTCGTAGTTCGGGTGTGGGGTGAGTGTTCGTGAATGCGGGCGTGGTGGTGCCACAGGTGTTGTGTGACCGCCGAGGAGTCGGTGGTGAGGACGTGGTGGCGTCACAGGTGGCCGTATAGGTTGATGGTAGGGACGTGGTGGCGTCTGGTGGCCGCATGGAGTCGGTGATAAGGACGTGGTGGCGTCGGGTGGCCCGCATGGAAGTCGGTGATAAGGACGTGGTGGCGTCTGGGTGACCGTATAGGTCGGTGATAAGGGCGTGGTGGCGTCTGGGTGGCCGTATAGGTCGGTGATAAGAACGTGGTGGCGTCGCAGGTGACCTATAGGTCGGTGATAAGGGCGTGGTGGCGTCTGGGTGGCCGTATAGGTCGGTGATAAGGAGACGTGGTGGCGTCCAGGTGGCCCGTATAGGTCGGTGATAAGAGGGCGTGGTGGCGTCTGGGTGACCAAAGTATAGGTCGGTGATAAGGGACGTGGTGGCGTCTGGTGACCGTATAGGTCGGTGATAGAGGACGTGGTGGCGTCTGGGTGGCCGTATAGGTCGGTGATAAGGGGCGTGGTGGCGTCTGGTGGCCGTATAGGTCGGTGATAAGAGCGTGGTGGCGTCCACGGGTGGCCGTATAGGTCGGTGATAAGGACGTGGTGGCGTCTGGGTGGCCCGTATAGGTCGGTGATAAGGACGTGGTGGCGTCACAGGTGACCGTATAGGTCGGTGATAAGAGCGTGGTGGCGTCTGGTGGCTGTGTATAGGTCGGTGATAGAGGACGTGGTGGCGTCTGGGGTGACCGTATAGGTCGGTGATAAGGAGCGTGGTGGCGTCACAGGTGGCCGTATAGGTCGGTGATAAGGGCGTGGTGGCGTCTGGGTGGCCGTATAGGTCGGTGATAAGGACGTGGTGGTCAGGTGGCGTGAGTATAGGTCGGTGATAAGGACGTGGTGGCGTCTGGGAGTGACCGTATAGGTCGGTGATAAGGACGTGGTGGCGTCGCAGGTGGCCCGATAGGTCGGTGATAAGGACGTGGTGGCGTCGGGGTGGCCGTATGGAGGTCGGTGATAAGGACGTGGTGGCGTCTGGGTGGCCGTATAGGTCGGTGATAAGGACGTGGTGGCGTCGGGGTGGCCGTATAGGTCGGTGATAAGGGCGTGGTGGCGTCCCTGGGTGACCGTATAGAAGTCGGTGATAGAGGACGTGGTGGCGTCACCGGGTGACCGTATAGGTCGGTGATAAGGGCGTGGTGGCGTCTGGGTGGCCGTGTATAGGTCGGTGATAGAACGTGGTGGCGTCTGGGTGACCGTATAGGTCGGTGATAAGGACGTGGTGGCGTCCGGGGTGACCGTATAGGTCGGTGATAAGGACGTGGTGGCGTCGTGACCGTATAGGTCGGTGATAAGGAGCGTGGTGGCGTCAGGTGACCCCGTATAGGTCGGTGATAAGAGCGTGGTGGCGTCGGGGTGGACCGTATAGGTCGGTGATAAGGACGTGGTGGCGTCCTGGAAGTTTTACGATTTTCCTAATCGGGTGGTTTAGGGCCTTCCGGGCCGGAGATAGTTGTGAGGACTTGAATCGTCTTCTGATTGCGGTTGTGGAGGCGTGGCTGCCTTGTGATTCGAGAGGCGTAGATGCCATTTGTGTTTTTGCATGTTGATGTAGAAGGTCGGACTTACGATGATTGCCGGTGCTTGTGCTGCCGTTGAAGTGGGCAAGGATGATGGCCGATGATTGCTTCATCATTTGGCGTTTTGGGAGGCGCTTCGTGCCTTGGGACTTGTACTCGGAGGTGTTGGCTCCTTCGCGTGCTTGTTTTGCCGTTGAGTGGGCAAGGATGATGGTTAGTCTTTGGAGGATATGCAGTCTTGCACTGACTTTCCTTTGTGACTTGTTGGGGAGGAGCTCGGGCTGACTTTGATGGCCGGTGCTTGCGTTGCCGTTGAGGTGGGCGAAGTTCGGGCTTACATCTGACTGCCGGTGCTTGAATTGCTGGGGATGCATGACCCTGTAGGGGCCCTTTTCTGTTGGGAAGATGACTTCGGACTTTCAGTGGTTGAGTTGTCGTTGAGCGTTTGGGGGCGTCTTGTGCCTTGATATTCGTGCTGGGAGGTGTTGGCTCCTTCTTGAATTGCCGTTGAGCGGGCAGTGGTTGAATTGCCGTTGGAGTGGGTGGGCGAGATCGGTCTTACGTTTGATGGCCGGTGGTTGATTTGCCGTTGAAGTGGGCGAGGTCCGGTCTTACGCTTGACGGCCGGTGGTTGATTTGCCTTGGGTTAAGTGGGCGAGGTCCGGTCTTACGTTGGCGGGGATTGAATTGAAGGGTTAGGGACCATTTTGTACTTGGATTTGCTTTGGAAAAGGCCTTAGGACAGCGGGGGCAAAGATTATAGAGGCAGAAAAGTAATTTGGCCACCCTTTGCAAAGAGGTCCGTACGGACCAACCTGGTTGCAAAGAGGTCCGTACGGACCACCTTGGTTTTTTACAGTTCCCAGGTTTGACCAGGCTTTAAATACCGAGGCCCTTCCCCATTCCTTCTTCCTCATTTTCCAGTTCGTGAACCAGGCGAGAGAGAGAGAGAAAAATTCCTCCATTGTTAACCAAAATCAAAAAATTTTTGCTTGAATTTCTTGCCATGGCTGAAGGATCTCGAAGGAGTCGTCGTCAACGCAGTCAGGAAGTGGTTGAGCAGCGGATGGAGCTTCAAAGGAATTGGACCTCGTTCGTTCCATCTTCGAAGAACCCGGATGTTTTGTATCCGAATCCGGAGGTGCATAATCGTCGCTCCATGAACGTTGGGGAGGTAAGAAATCTGTTCCGTTTTGATTCCCTGCTCGAATTTTTGAATGCTAGAACTAGGTTTTAGTTTTTCGCATTTTTTGAATTTTTTGTTATTATTTTATGCCTTTTTTGTGAAATTCTTGATGAATTGTTGAAAATGGACATGTAAAAATTGTGGGTATGTGTATTTTGTGCAGAAATGTGTAGATTAGCTCTTATTTGTGAAAATAAAGTGCCTATCTAGTGAATTGCATGCTTTGGTGTTTTGTACCGTATGCTATTTATGTATGTACATTATGAGAAAATTATCGTGTAGTGATAATTTTTGTGCAAAAATGTGACCTGTGCCGTGTTTTGTGACGGGTTATATGTGAAAGTGTGTGCCGTGTTGGGACGGATTTTCTTTTGAGAATGTGCTATATAGTGTGTGCCGTGTTTTTGGGTGACGGACTTTGTGGGGAAAATATGTGCGATATGTGCCGTGTTGGGACGGATTTTCTTTTGAAAATGTGTCGTGTAGGGTTTAATCCCCCCTTTTTCTTCTTTTGAGAAAATGTGTACAGTGTGTGCCGTGTTTTGTGACGGACTGCATGGGAGAAATTATATGCATGGTATATGTGAAAATTATGTGCATTGTGTGCGTAGGTGTTTTGTGACGGGTTACATGGAAAAATTATATGTATAATGTATGTGAAAATTATGTGCAATATGTGCCGTGTTTTGTGACGGGTTATATGTGCCTTTATATTAAGTCTTGTGATTGGCGTACCTTGCTGTGTTTCCTGCAGGATGCGGGGCTTACGGCGGGAAGGCCAAGAGGATGAAGACTCGGGGATCGCTCGAGGCTGTTGTGGAGCTATGGCGGCGGATGCCTGGTATTTCCGTGGGCGGTAGGCCGAGTCCCGGAGGTTGGTTTGTGCTTCTGGCCTAGGTGTGTTCGTTGAGAACACAGGGAGTGTCGACACGAGGAAGAACAAGAGTGTCTTCCTGGGTTTATCCAGTATTGGTGGGATACCACCCACACCTTCCACTGAGGGGCGAGGTGACAGTGACGCCACTGATTTTCGCTGCTATTACCGGGCTCTCCTTGAAAGGGGGCTGTGAGGTGGAGAGACATGATCTCGATGCGGTGTTGACCGAGGCTGCTGGGCTTTGAGCCTCGTCCTCGCAGGGCCTGGGATGCTTTGTGCAGCGACGTAGAGATGAGGATCACGGCCAGTGTGGGGCCTATATCCGGTACCGGCCGAGGTGGCAGCGGAGCGATTGGCGCGCTCCTTCTTGTGGTATGCTGTCAGAGACTTTGTTCTCGAACCACGCGACCGCGGCTCCCTTTGCTCTGTTGGAGAGCTTGGCTGGTCTGGATAGGGTCTGCGACATTGCTTGGGCGAGGCGAGCTTGGCTGAGCTCTACTTCTCCTTGGACCAGTTTAGCGGAGTCACAGTTCGTTGGCCTGCTTTGACTTTGCTTTGGAGGTATGAGTTTATTGTTTTTTTTTTTTTTTAGCGATGCTGTCATTTCTCTATTGTCTTTTGCACTGAGCCTTCTCTGTTTTTGTCACAGGTGTGGTTTTATGAGGTTTTCCAAGTGCTTCCGTGGGATAGGGATCCTGAGGTTCTTTGCGTACCACCTTATCTTTGGGATGGGCTGGTGCGGCGAGGAAGAGGAGGACCACGGGGAAGCTCACCATCGCCTCGGGATGTGCAGGAGCGTTTGGAGCGGGATAGCCGTGAGGGTTCGTTCTGTTCCGTGGGTTCGGTATGAGGGAGATGAGTTTGAGGGGCTCCCAGAGGTGGCAGCGGCGGAAGATGCTTTGCGAGGGCTTGACTTGTGACGCCATGTACCTCGGAGCGAGTCTTGGCGGCATGGCCCCGGTGTGCTTCCGTGGCTCAGAGGGACCCTCCCTTTGGGATGCTTGACTCCGGGATATGGATGTGCTTGGACTTCGAGAGGTACCTTGGCGGTGTCGGTGCGAGAGTTCATCTTGTACGGAGAGGAGTGCGGGGCCTTCGTGAGGAGGAAGGCTGGGGACGCCCCAGGCTGCTGGCGGGAGAGAGGGCTGGCCCGCAGGCTCCCCAGAGGTTCGAATGCCGGGACCGGATTTCACGTGCGTCAGCGGGACGGATCGAGAGGAGGTGTCTGTACCCGTTCCGGGCAGGCTCCTGCTGCATGCAGTGGACCAGGCAGATCGGTGAGTGTGTTGACTCTTTTCCATCTTGGCATCTTTTCTGCGTTTTTCTCTTTTTGTTGTTGAGTATAACTGTATTTGATGAGCGTTTCCTTGGCTTCTTGTTGGTGCAGGTCCCGGGGAGAGCCTACGATATGCTGACTCGCCGTTACGTGGCGATGCGCTCCTTTGCTAAGAAGATGGCGTCGAAGGTGTCCTGTCGGTCTTCGCGTCGTGTGCCGGCGTACGCGCCTATGCCTTCGAGGCATTCTGTGGCCGTTCCTCCGCCTAGAGCGAGCCGGAGCCGCAGCAGGAGGGGCCTTTGAGGGGGCGGCATAGCATGGATGCCGGGACTTCTTCGGGAGCTGCAGGGCCTTCGAGGGAGCAGCCCTTTTACCAGTTCATGCCTCCGCACGGCGCACAGGGTGAGGGTTCCTCAGAGCCTTCTTTCTTTGATCCTTTCGCCGGATTTGATCCTTCTGAGTCCCCTCGTGGGAGCCTCAGGCGGGTGCTCGGTATTCCGACGATGAGGATGTGACGGGCGAGTTCGCTGGGATGCCCGACTTTTCTTTGGAGGATCTTGGCGAGGAGGATGATGATGAGGATTCTGAGTAGTATTCATTTGCTTTCCCTCTTTTCATATCCCTCTCTCTTTTTTTTTTTGTTTAGCAACAGACATTTTTGGGTACCTGTAATAAAACACATGTATTTGCATGGCAAACAGTATTTTATTTTAAGATGTAATGTCATTTATTTTTGTGATTCCCGGGAATTGTCCTAGAAATTGTTGCTATTATTATTTTTATTTTTGTACATGCCACGTGAGCTGAGAGTGCGTTTGTGGGTAGTGTTGGTTTGCCGGAAATGGCTTTAGCGGTGTTTGGGCTGTTTGGAGCAAGGTTTCTTGAGGACGGTGGTTTTATCTTGTTTTCTGGGGAAATGGGTCCTGTTTGCAAGGAGGTCCGTACGGACATACTTAGCATGCAAAGAGGTCCGTACGGACCAACCTTGCTTTTGGGAAGGACATAAATGCTTTCCAGTGCCTGGTTCTTCCTCATTTCCCCATTTGCAGCCATTTTCGAGCTTTCTTCCCCATTTTCTCTAGGAACCTCCATTTTTGCCATGGATTCTTCGTATGTCCCTAGAATTTTGCCGAGGCTTTCGCAGGAGAGGCAAGCACACTTCCTTGAGCAGCTGAAAACGTGGATGCGGCGCCGTATGAGGCATCAGAGACGGGCTTTCGAGGTAAGGTTTCGTCTTTGCTCGGTTTGGTCTTTTAAGGAGTTGGTTCCTGATTGGGATTTGTTGCGGGCTGCCGCGAAGTTCTGGGATGTTAGGAGGCACGTGTACTGTTTCTCCTATAATGAAATGGTGCCCACTTTTGAAGATTTTCGGGCTTTGATTGGAGGACCGGAGGTGGAGGCCATCTCGCTTCCTTTGGTTGGTGGTGCTGCTGTGAGCGTGAAGCTTGCAGACTTTCTTCGTACTTCGTTGGAAGAAGTGCAGGGCATGATCCTTGATTCGGGTCATAGCGACATTTCTGGCTCAGAGCGGTTCATGGTTGATGATGAGAGTGACGTCTCTTGGGATGTATTTGCCTTGTGTGCGATGGCGACGCTCTTTACAGTCAGCTCCCTTGGCATTTGTGATGGCGCTTTGCTAGATGTGGTAGGGCACTGCGGCTGGAGAGGATATTGTCCCGTTCATCCTCGGGGAGACTCTTCATGGTATCGCGTGCGCGGCTGGGGATCGTTTTATGAGAGGGGAAGCCCCGCTTTGCTCACCTTGTGGCTGCGAGAGAGAGACTTCAGGCCATGCGGAGGCTGCGGCGTCGTTTAGCCCGTGGTCATTTGCTCAGCGACCTCTTGTGTTGGATATGGATCAACCACTGGGAGAGATGGATGGCACAGCTTGGTGCATCAGATCCGCTGGTGGGTTCCGCTGGAGGATTGAGACCAGGAGGATCTTGCAGGCAGGGTCCTACGTTGCCAGAGTTCCAGGTTTGTCTTGGTCCTCCTTCTATGTTCCGTCGCTTGTTTCCGGCAGTTTGGGATGAAGCAGGAGCCTTTGTTTGCTGGGATGACCTTGCTGCTGCGGAGGTAGTTCCTCTTTGTATGGCGGCTCCAGGTGCCTTCTTGTATTGTCTGAGGGTATGGAGGTATTCCGCTTTCCCTCCTGTGGTACTCCTTAGGCGTGGAGAGTGTCGTGTTGACGACTCGGTGTGTGGCCTGGTATGGGCGGCGTGTTGGGCGCCCAAGTGGTCTTGGAGAGCAGGGCGTGTAGCAATTCTGGGACCCGGTTGCCGTAGTAGCTATTGCCTTAGGAGTGCCGAAGCCTGGTCTGACCCTTTGGATGTGACGGGAGACGCTTTGTTTGACTACGGAGACTAGAGTTGGCAGAGCAGGGAGAGGTCCTCTTTTGCAGACTCGCGGGGAGGATGCGAGCCGAAGCACGGGCGATGAAGCCCCTGAGAGCTGCTGGATTGTTTGACTCTACGGGGAGGACCCCAGATCTCGGCTGGAGACGCAGAGTTGGTTCACGTGGAGCGAAGAAGACTCAAAGGGGACGAGGAAGAAAGGAAAGAATGGCGAGGGACAACGCAGATGGCGCGGAATGACCTCCTAGGTATCCATTCATTGCATTGCAAACACATTATTAGTTAAATGTATTAAGCTGTCTTTTAGCATGTTGTGAACTTGAGAGTAGACCGTGCTTGAACTCATCAAGAAATGTTGTAACCGTTAGTGATTTGTGATTTACTTTTAAAGCTTTATCGAGACGCAAGATCTTTTGTTTGCCTTTGCTTCTGTTGTGCACTTTGTCGGCGTCCATCTTTGGACTTTTCTGTTGCATTTGCGGGCTGAAGCAGTCTGGGCCCTGACGGCAATCCCCTTTGCTGAGGCTTTGTGCTTGGCTGAGAGGTTGAATGCTCCCCTGACAAGTCGTTTTGACGGTCTTTTTCGTAGCTTCCTTGCCTCTTGTTGGCGTCGGGCTCTTGACCTCAATTTCGCAGCTTCTGCTTGAGCTTCTTTTTTTTTTTTTTTGTGAGCCCTTGCTCGAGCTCTTTTTTTTGTGAGCCCTTGCTCGAGCTCTTTTTTTGAAGCGCGTGAGAGGCGAAGGCGAGCCCCTGGCTTGGAAGTAGACATGAGTCAGTCGTTTGATGCTGAGTGACCCTCGGATGTCCTTTGATGTTGCCGCCGTCGTTTGACCTGGTCAAGGTCGCTAGCCGGGCGTGTTCTTGAAAAGTGCGGAGCTTGATGGAGGTCTTGATTGACATTCAAACTTTTGACTTTTTTGTGTATTTTTAGGCCGGACCAATTAAGGTTGCCTGCGTTCCCCGGACTGAGAGGGCTCAGGTCTGCGTAGTTCGACACTGCATGGAGTGCCAAGAGATGCACAGTTGTTCTTCTTCAAGGCGAAGTGTCTGCGAAGTTTGCTTCCGTTGGCTGGATTCATGAAGGGATTGCCGTCTAGGTCTGTTAGCTTCATGGCGCCTCAGAGAAGATCTTTTGAACCACGAAAGGGCCGATCCATGTGGGTTCCCATTTTCCAAGTGGGTTGGTTCGAGTGGGAGGCTTTTCTTTGAGTGCAAGGTCACCTTCCTGATGTCTCGGGATTTGACTTTCTTGTCGAAAGCTCTAGCCATCCTGCTTTGATAGGCTGGACGTGTTCCATGGCCTTTAGTCGTCGCTCATCTAGCAGAGCCAATTCGTAGTGTCAGCTTCGGAGCCATTCGACTTCGTTGATGTCATTTTCCAGCGGCACTCGGAGTGAGGGAATTTCTAGCTCGATGGGAAGGACTGCTTCCATCCCCGTATGTCAGGGCAAATGGGGTTTCTCCGTGGCTGTTCTGGCTGATGTGCGGTAGCCCCAAAGTGCAAGGTGCAGCTTCTCGGGCCAATCTCGTCCTCGGGTGGTCATTTTTCGGATGATCCGTTCGAGGGTTTTGTTTGCTGCTTCCACGGCGCCGTTTGTTTGTGGCCGGTAGGGAGAAGATTTGTGGCGTGTGATCTTGAATTCAGCCAGCAGTCTGTCGAATTCCCCTTCGAAGTGTGAGCCGTTGTCTGATATGACCTCATTTGGGATGCCGTATCGGCATATGATGTTTTCCTTGAGGAAATGTGCGACCTTCTTGGAGGTGAGTACCTTGTAGGACTTGGCTTCGACCCATTTGGTGAAGTAGTCGATGGCTACTAAGATGAACTCGTGACCGTTCCTAGCCTGGCGGAGCGGTTTTCCCGATGGCGTCGATTCCCCAAGTGGCGAAGGGCCAAGGTGTAGTCATGCGGTGAGAGTCGTGAGGAGGTAGATGATTGAGGTTGGAGAACCGTTGGCACTTGTCGCAGCTTCGGACAAAGTGGATGCAATCTGCCTCCATGGAGATCCAGTAGTAGCCCATCCTGAGAATGATTTGCATCAGGGCTCTGGCATTCATGTGGGGACCGCAAGCCCCATTGTGGACTTCGTTCATGAACTTGTCTGCTTCTTCTTGGCTGACGCAGCGTAGGAGTGGCCCATGGTAGCGTTTCTTGTATAACATGTCCCCGAGGATGACGAAGTGAGAGGCAAGGCGTTTTAGGGCCATGATGCTCTTGGTTTTGACCCCTTCTGTGTGTTGACCTTCCTTGTTCATGAAGGTGGTTTCCCCGTTCTTGAGGTATTGGAAGATCTGGCTTGTGCTGGAAATGGCGTCGGACTTGCGTCTCTTTGGCTCTTCAGCAATCTTGCAAATCGTTGTGATTAAAACCTTCTCGGCAGCTTGGGCCCGGTTTTTCTCTCGTTTGACAACATGCTTAAATGTTTGCTTGATGCATTTATTTAATTAATGTGTTTGCCTTTTGTATAGATGAATTTAACTGTTTTGATTAGTTAATGTCATCATTTGTTAAAGATGCAATGAAATGGTTTTTTAGGAAGGTCGGACCTTTTATTGAAAGCGTGAAGGCTGTACATTGTTGATCAAAGATTCACGGTGGTCAAGGCGTAGAAGCCGTAGAAGACACAAAAGATGTGAATACACGGGCAACAGAGACTCGAAGCTAGACTGTAGGCGACGAGGATGGACCAGGCTTCATTACTCTTGGATGGCTGTAGCTTCTAGAGGGAGTGGTGCTGGTTTAGGTGGCCAATCTTCCCTTGGCATGAGTCCCGGAAAGTAGCTTGCATGCGGTTCGATTTCAAACCAGATCGCGGAGGTTTTTGGCTGCTCCCCTGATGATGTCCCTCCATTAGTGTTGCCACCGGTCCTTGGGGGTTTTTGATGATAGAAGTCACTGAGGGCTACTTCCAGGAGGGCGAAGCATTCGCTGATTCAGAGTTGATTCTCGCTGATGTTGATCATTTTCATAGAATCTGCTTCTTTATCTGGGATCTTTGCTTGGACGACGTTTACAATGTCTGATTCGAGCGGACATGCTATATCACCTTCCTGATTAAGCCTTGGAGGAGGTTGCGCATTGTTCGTCCAAGTCGGACACCGGAATGTTGAATTGAACTAGGCTGTGATGGCTGTCCCCGTAAGTCAGAGAGTGTCGGCAGAGGGTTGTCTTGTGCGGAGGATCGGTGATGAGCCAGTTTGCAAGAGGGTTTCAGCGAAGTAAGGGTCTGCTCCTCGATCAATCTCCATTAGGGCATCCATCTCTTGATCCTCTCTCAAGCATTCTTCAAGGTCGCATATGTCAAGTTGTCATCCTGACCCATGAGTTCTTCAATTTGCAGCTCATCGCGGCTTAGAGCGTGGATGTAAGGATCCACTTCGTAGCGGGCAGGATCAGAGACCATCTGGGGAAGATATTCAGTCATGTCGGGACCTTCTTCTGGGTCATAGCTTGCTGGCCAAGCACTTGCCATTACACTGCTTCCGCGGATCACTTCGAGTCGCTCCGTTGGCATTGATGAATTTCACACATTGGTGAAGAGTAGATGATGCTGCTTTCATCTGATGTCTCCAAGGCCATCCGCAAAGGCAGAGAAGGTGGGTTTGATTTCCACGACTTGGAACTCTACCGGCTCCAGTTGTCGTCGAATTGGATCCTCAAGTTGATGACTCCTACGATTGATCGTGCAGTGGAGTCGTAGGCTGGGATTACCGAGGTGAAGGCCTTGTCAGAGAACGGCCGATGCGAGTCGTTTCAGTGTGCTTAAAGCGATGATGTTGGCTGCGGAGCCGTTATCAATCAAGGCGTGCGGGAGGAAGAACCTCTCTATCTTTATGAGGATGAGGAGGGCTTCGTTGTGCCGATTCTCACATATTGGCAAGTCATCGTCTGTGAAGGCTAAACCGCTTCCCGTGCTGCCGTTGGACTCGGTCTCGTCTCGGGAACGTTCGATGCCAACCATTTGTATGCCTTGGCTGGGGCAAAGTCGTAGGGAGACGGTGGCCCTTGGGCGTTCTTGTCGGAATTCCCGGTCACGAGACCTTTTGACTCTTGTTTCACGCTCCCGGTCATGGCGGGCGGCGTGCTGGCGCGTCTCGGAAATTGCAGGGAGTCTGCTCTCGCTTGGGGTTTCGTCAATGGCTGTGAGTTTACCTGTCGTTTTCTGGGGAATGGATTTCCAATGGTATTGGGACCACGAGGCGTTCCAATTTTCCCTCCTCAATGAGCCCCTGAATCACCTGCTTGAGTCCGAAGCAATTGTCGGTGGTGTGGCCGGGATAGTTATGGAAGGCGGCAGTGCTTGCTCATATCCATGTTGGGTTTGAGGGTCTTCGGTTGGAAATTCTCGAGTGGTTTGAGAAGATTTCGCTTCACCAAAGCTTCAAATGCTGACCCAAGGGCATTTCCAGGTTATCTAAATGCTGGAATTGTGGGAAGCGAGGGGTTGCTATTCTTTGGGGCTGCTGATCGCGGTTTACTTGAGCTCCGTTCTGAATGTAGTGCACTGTTCCAGTACTTCCTTTCCTTTGGTTGGGCAGGAGTTGAAGTTGCAGGTTTGTTCGATAGCGGTAAGACGGGCAGGGGTTGCTGTTGCCTTTTGAAGACTCAGAGTCTTTTCAAACTTTATCCGGCGTTGACCATGGCACGGAGATCTGGATAGAAATGGTGGCTGATCAAAGTCCTCAAAGATGGTTTGAGGCAGGAATGGAAGATGTCCATCTGCTCTTCTTTGGAAAGTGGATCCATTATCTCGCTTAGCTTCCAGTTCCATCTTTTGTAGAATTCGCCCACTGGTTCGTCATCCTTTTGTTCGGTGGCTTGCAGGTCATGGCGGTTTGTTTCCCATTCAAGATTGGCGCGGTACTTCTCCAGGAAGATTTCACTGATCTGATCCCACGTGGAACGGTTTTCTGCCTTCACATTGAGGAACCACCTTAGTGCTGTGGATTTGAGGGAATGCTGAAAATGATCTGCCATCTGTTGAGGGGTTGCCCCTTTGGCTCTCATACCCAGGACGTAGGTGTCGATGTGGGTTTTTGGGCATTCTGTTCCGTCAAACTTTTCCATTTCCGGCATCCTGAACTTTGGAGGGAGAGGGACCACTTTGTTCGGATCGGTAGGCAGGAGGGAGTCCTTCCGAGAACTAGCTAGCTTGCCTTGCATGTCTTTCATTTGTTCGATCAACCAAGCCATGTGAGGGTCAGCTGTCTGAGGTGGGTTACCGTTTTCAGGGACGGAAACCGAAGATGGAGGTGGATTGGCTGATGGGATCGCCATTCGGGAGTCTTGGGGAGGTAGTTGAGTGTATACCAACCCATACCCTGGGGTGTTGAAGTTGAGGGCGTGATTGCCTGGTCCGCTAAGGGTTGTGTTTGGGAACTGGGGAAACGATTCGTTAGCCCCAATTGGCAGACTTGCAGGTGGCAAGCTTGAGATGTCGGGATATCCGCTCGGGATGCCTGTCCCTGGTAAGAATGGGGACTTTTGATTGTGGTTGCGAGGCTCGTATAGAGGCAAAGGATTGAATCCTGGGGGATACCGAGATGCATTGGGATCTGGCGGAGCAGGCACGTATGTGTGCTGTTGGTACTGAGCTTGATGTGCAGAGCCGGGAAACTGGACAGGTCTGAGGCGGGCATGTCAAAGGTGCTTGGCTGACGCCTGAGGGGAGCTTTGCAAGAGCTGCTTTGCGTCCTGGGATCTCGTAGCTTGGCGGAGGCGGGACCTGCTGATAGCTTTGAGAAAGAGAGCCGGTATGTCTTCGTCTTCTGTGAGAACGAAGGTTCCGTCAGGTTGGGGAAGCTGCAGGCTGTTCCTCGAAGACGCAAGGTGTCGACGATCCAGGCTTGCTGTTCTTCTTGGCGCTTCTTGATGGCTTCGAAGGCTCGCAGCACCTCCTCCATTGTCTGGAGATTCCTTAGTGGCGGGGTTCCGTTTCCCTCACTGTTATCTGTTGATCCCGTCATGGGGGAGTATTGGACGGTGCGGACCGTTGAACTGGAAGGGCTATCGGATCTTGTGACCTCGATGCCTGAAAGGCGGCTTCCAGGGATTCTCAACCACTCTCGGTTCGCTGGAGGGGGTGACGGGCAAGGTTTAGACACGGGAATGGCCTAACGGGATAAAAGGGGGAAAGCTCACGTGGCATGCGGTTTCCGTTTCTTTTATTTTTGATTTTTTTTTTTTGTTGTTTTAATTTACTTAAAACATGTTTTCTCAGAATCCTAGGTAGGTTGGAAAAGATTGCTCTTCTTTTTCGCAACTATGCTAGATCCTGGGTCAGTGGAGACCATCTGTGCGGCTCTAAGCCCCTCGTTTTGCACCTGTATTTCGACATCCCAGGGTGGACAGCCCAGGCGAGGGTCCTATAGTGCAAGCGGTTTCCACCGGCCTAAAAGAAAAATCGAACCTAAGGACCGAGCCTGTCATGTTCGTTTTGATGCGTTAGCCATGTGAATAGTGAACCGAGCCGGCCACTGAGTCAAGATCAGGTCAAGAGTTCGGCATGACCTCTCTTTACCTTGCTTGCGCAAGGGATCTGTGACGTTAGGCGTTGGCTGGGTCATATCGTCATGGCTGACGTATCCAAGGCGTGATGACATGGTGTCATGCGAGCATGGATGTATGTCAGGACGGAACATCGTCTGGGTGTAGCTTCGGAAATCAAGATCAGGTCAAGATTTTAGCATGACCTTTCATCGCTTTGCTTGCGCAAGGGATCTTGAGTTCCGAGCCTTGACTCAGAAAATGGCCGGCATGGTATATGTATCCAGGCTGTATGACACGGACTGGGTAAAAACCAACCGAGTCTGGACAGAGTGTGACTCAAGACTCAAACGTGCAGGGTTGACGCTTGGCTAGGATGGGATGTTTGGAATGATCCCGTGCGCGCCCAAGAGGCCTAGGAAGACCAAACGGACTGCAACTGAGACCACTCCGGGTTAAGGGTTGTAGTGTGCAGTGTATCCGAGGCAGCAGTGCGCATAGTGTGCGGTGTAACCGAGGCAGCAGTGTGAGTAGAGTGCGGTGTAACCGAGGCAGCAGTGCGCGTAGTGTGCGGTCTCTAAAATTCTTTTTCTGAGTAAAATAGAAATTTTTGAAGAATTTTAAATGTATGCACAGATGTATATTGATGCATTTTTTTTGTATTTTTATTTTTTTTGTAAAATAAAAACGAAGCACGTGCACACACACACAACAGTTAAAGGAAGGGGTAAAATGAAAGTTTGACCCTCATCATCGTTTTAAAAATCTTTTGTTTTGTTTAAAAGTTTTTAAAACAAAATTTCCCCAGCGGAGTCGCCAACTGAAATTACCCGGGATCCGGCTCGCGCGCGGAGGGCCCCGGCATCTCGCAATTCGTCGCTGTTCGGGAAGTCGCCCGGATCCGAGAGGCAGCACAATCGCGCCCCGGCATCTGGCTTATTCCGTTTTAGCGTTTGCGAGGTTGGAGGTGTCTCGCCGTTTTGCTTTCGCATTTTGTAGAGTCGCCACGCCGTTTTTATTAAGCCCAAAACATTGAAAAAGGGCATCAGTTTAAAGATAAATTTTAAACTGTTTTTGTGTGATGAGATTTTGAGTTCGGAGGTCAGATGACTCCTCGGGAAGAGAATATTAGAATATTAGAGCTCACCCGAGTCGCCTCGTAAAAACGAGTCTTTCGGATACCCCTAATATCCTTTAAATGTTGTGTGTGTGTGTGTGCTTTTAAAAATGCATGCTGTATCGGATGTCTACATTGTATTGAAATGTATTGAAATAGAATAGGAAGGAAGCCTTACCAATGTTGGTTCGTGTCTGTCTTCCGCAGGGGAATAGTGTTTGAGGTCGGAGTAGCGTTCCGGATTGCTTCGGGGATGCCGGTTGTCTGCGGACAGAGTTTCGGCGTGAGTTGAGGTTGTAGGCTGCGTTCGGGCAGAGGTTCGGCGTGCGTGGGGATCGTCGGGATCACTCGGGCAGAGGTTCGGCGTGCGTTGTGGTGGCAGGAGTTACTCGGGCAGAGGTTCGGCAAGGTTTGGGATCGCCGGTTTGACTCGGAAAGAGCCGGGACACCGTGGAAAGACCAGGCAAGGCCTCGGAGTACCACGAGGGGCCTCAGAGTACCTCGAGAGTGCCTCGGGGCAGCGCGGGAGCGTCTCGGGAGCGCTCGGAGAGGCTTCGGAGCACCTCGAGGGGGCTCGGAAGGCCTCGGAAGGGTGGAAGGGCCGGGAATGCCTCGGAGGGTCTTAGAAGGGGAGCCAGAAGGCTTAGGGAGGAAGAGAAGTGGGAGGTGTGAAAAAAATGAGGAGGGGGAC